>JAIPRL010004726.1:0-36081 GCA_025469235.1 Pemphigus obesinymphae | reverse complement strand
ATGCAAATTTATGACAATGATGTATTGATATCAGATTGAGAAAAGGAGAACTCTGTGAAATTGTGAACAATCTTTTTACTTTTTCTTACATAATTTAATTTTTTTTTTCTGGGACGTTGAGTAATAATGGGGCCCCTCTAACCAAGAACCCGTGACATTTGCACACATCGCACACATGTATGCCACGCCACTGGGTATAGGTGAAGGTTCTAGGTATAGTGTCCTAAGTTATATGTAGTAACGTTTTCACATTTCAATTTTTTTTTAAATATTTTCCATAAAAATGTATTTTTATAATAAAATAATATAATTGTATATGTCTAAATGTTTTAACTTATTTTTTGGTGGAATTTGAAAAAAAAAATTTTTAATGTGGGAAAATCAATCCAAATTAGACTTGACGATCAATTCAGATCAGTTTTCAGAATCTTTATCACATAATAAGATCGATTGGTACGCTGGAAATAGAAAACGTCTAAATTTATTACAATTCTGTTAACTATTTACAATATAATTACCAAAAATCGATTGCGTAAGTTAATTTTTGATATCTAAATTATATATAAATAATGTTTTGTGTCAAAAAAATTTAAATGTTCAAAAAAGGCAGAAATTAGGAAGTATATAAATATATTAAATTTGAAAGCAATGGGGTAAATCATATCATTCTAAATAACTATTTTTAGTAGACATTAGTTTAATATTATACATAAATATAAAAAAAAAAAACATTTTTTAAATGATATTATACATAGTTGTCAAAAAAATTACATTTTATTTTATGAATTCACCATATTATTTCAGTAACATATTGCCCTCTATAATTAAGAGTTACTAAGAAACTAAAAATTAACCCCTAGAAAGTATTATTTAGAATAAAATTTCAGTTTAAAAAGGTCATTACTTCAAAACTCCTACTGAACTTCTTCTACCAGAAATATTTTTTCCAGAAAAATTTAATTGACAAAAGTGCACTTCGCTTGTAGTGTGTCAGTAGAGTGAACATGAATAATATATTTAAAAATTTGGTAGACAATCATAATGTATTACTCATAAAATAAAATACTGTAATTTATTATTAATAAGCCATTTCAATACTATAAACGAACAACTTTACAGTATACAATAATTTAAATTAAAATAACAGAATCTGTACTAAAATATAATACCTATTATGATATCCAAGAGGAATAAATAGCATAATACAGATAACGAGAATGAAATTACGAATAGTAATGGAAGTTGGTTAATAAAGTAAATAAAATTGTCATGATTTAAAACTTAAAAATACACCAATTAGGACTGAAAAACCTCAAAATCTTAAATGTACTAAATATATTCCAAAATTGCAAACATTTTCATTTAAATTTAATCATCGTGCATAAAGCACTAAATTATAAATTTTCTGTAAATTTCAAGATTTAAAAATTTTATTTTCGCCGTCGTTTTTTCGTAATTTATTTGTAGTTTTTTGTTGCGTATTAAAAAATTATGGAGAAAATTGAAATATGAAATATTCAAAGTACTAAGTAGATGTAATTTGCTACCGGAAGTAGGATAAGTTCATAAAGATCGGGATATTTCTTCTGATAGAAAATTTTTTAACAAAGAAAAACAAATTAATACCATTTGTAAAACAACTAGTTCCATCCCTACACTAATATAAAATATATAATCGTAAAACCAATAGATTTATGGCTCTGATCATGACATAAAAATGTCACTTGATTTTAAAAGTATTGTTTAAGTAGAGTTAAACTAACATATGCACTAACATTATCAGGTTTTAAAAACGTAATTTACCATTTTTATGATACAATAATCGCATAGTTATTGTAGTTTCTCAATATGTCCTTGATATGTATTTAAAATATTCCATAACTATTATGAATGGCTCAAAATTGATAAATAATTTTTGAAAATTTGACCATTATAATACAAGTACAGTAGTTACACAAATATACAAATACTCAGTGTAATTATGAGAACAATAATATACATTTTGACGAATATGTATTTTTCCCGTATTTTTCTTCGATATGCATAAAAAAAACTACTAGAAAAAATTAAAAACGCCATTAATTTATCAACTAAATTCAATTGTCTACAATTGAAATATTTTGATTATTGTTTTTACTATAAGAGTTTGGGTCCAAACATGAAAAAACATATAATTTAGACCATTACCTTTTTCATTTGCCCCAGTATCTATAATGTCCTATAATTTTTAATTTTTTTTTTTATGAACTACTGTTAAGACTTTTGAGTGGTGCATGTATAATATAATATAGAACTTATATTGTTGCAACCAGTTGGTAGGTGATTAGTGTGCAAATATAGGCTGTAATAGAATTTGGAGACATGGTATTCCGTATAAATTATAATGGTTGGCGTCTTTTATGCATGTAAAAGGAGAAAAACCCGTATGTTTTTTATTATCTATTTAATGTAATATAGGTATATTATACATACGCGTATTTTATACATTCTTGTTAAAAGGAACAGGAAATAATAAAATTTGTCTTCTATTTATTGTTATGCGATTTACTTTATATATTCCCGATTGGTCAACTTTGGATTCGCCTTTTTTTTTTCAAATTGAAAACACTATAGCATTATCAATCACTCAGAGAGCGACGGTCCACGTTCAGCAGAGTGTAAAATCAGGTCACACCTTTACGAATTTTAAGGTCTATGGAATATTTGGTATCGTTGAAGAAATGTAATTAATGCACTGGTATATTACATAAATACGTACAACACTACATAAGCGAGCATTCGAATGTATGAGCTCTAAAAAAACGTTATATTTGAACCACAACCATTTTCAATAAAATATTTCCAAACAATATATTCACTGAGAGACTCAAACTAATATTTTAACCATATTTCCCCTTAAATTACACTATAAATACCCTTAAAATGCATTATGACATCGAGCTATATGTATTATATATTGGGTATAATATATAGGTAGGTACACCTTAATCCCTATTTAAACACTCGGACCTTCATACACAAAATTATACAATTATATACATATTATACACATATGTCAATGTATACAATATGATTAATATGCTGCATAATATAATATGTATAGGTACATATGAATAATATTATTCAAATTAAACTTCACGAATATTATGCACATTATAGTAATATTCCCCATTATTTCTATGTACATTCTAAAGGCCATAGTTAAATTTAAATATATTTTTTGATTACATACGTAGATAACAATTTATTTGAATAAATAAATATTAATAGTAGGGATTTAACTTTATTTTCTGAAAAACTTCATGATATCGTGATAAAAATATTTTATAAACAAATATTGTAAATTTAATATTTTAAACATATGTTAAAAATATCTTCAATATGTAAAATATTAAGAAAACTATTTCGGGTATGTATTGTGAAATTATTGTTTTAATAACATTATTGTAAAAATATTTTGTCTACAAGAAGTCAATATTTCTTTAATATTTTCAATGTATTTCATTTCAATTCAATCATAAAAAAAGTGCACTACACTAGTCAGGTGTTAGTAGGGGTGCAATTACTTCACTTTGCAGATAGGATACTTTTTTGTAAATGCAATACATTCGATAAAAATGATTCTGGGAGGAGCTTCTGGGTAATATACGTAAATCTCGATTTTAGCCGTTATAAAAAAAAATCGTAAGTACCGATTTTCTAGATTTTTAAATATAATAAAAAGACGTACACCTATTATAATATTGTACTGAATTTTCAGGTATTAATACTCATAATGTATCACATTTATAATTTAAATACTTTAAAAACTATAATAGCTAAAAATTACCCAAAATATGAAAAAACATATTTGAAATTGTATTTAAATAAAAATAGTATACAGTTACATATATTCAGTGAAAATTTCAAGAATTTTGGTCAATTAATTTTGAAATGAGGAAGAAATAAAAAATCTCGATTTGACGAAATAGTAATTTGGCCATTTTTACGCTAGCTTTTCCTACCGAGTTTATTGAAAATGACCAAAAAATCTAACCTCTCTAAAAAAACAAATTATACTTGCTGCAACTTAAAAGTGAATTCCGTCACGCAAGTGGCAACAGTTTTCCACCCCACAACCTTACCATAGTCTAACAGCACTACGTTGACAATATTTATTGACTATTTTCATACTGCGTTATTTTGGGTAATAGTGTATAATTCGAATCTTCGAGTGGCGAACGATTTTTCGTCTGAAAATGGGATTCACTCTTAACGTGCTGGGAGAATAGATGAAACTTAAACTTAACATAAGTTAGGTAGATTGGTTAGTGCGTATGACATTAGGACAATAGAGACTTGGTGGTTGTGAGTTCAAGCGTCGGCGAGGGTCGTTATTTTTGTAAGTTTTTCACAATATTTTTTCTCCATACAGTTATCATAACTATAATTAATTATTACAATTAAATACTATATATTTAGTTGATTCAACTATATTATTATGGTTAATATTACTATAAGGTCGACATAATCAATTGTTTAATAACTAAGAATATAGTTGATTTAACTATGTTTTTATTGTTAATTTTACTGTAAATTCAACCAATATTTTTTAGTAATTGCAACTAAATATTTGGTTTTCACATATCCAACTATAATTTAAAGTTTAAACAACTTTATATATAGTTATTCAAACTATATTTTTTTTCCGTGTTGCTACCGGAAAATGGGGTCATATGTATAAATTGGTTCACGTCTACTGGTTGAAAACTTGTACACTGAAAAAAATAATATATCATTGTAAGACCACTAGCTTTTTAACTCTGCCCAGAATGTAAAATTCAACAGCTGAGGGGAAGAGAAGTGAGGGGAGGGGATATGGTATAACATCGAATTGTCCCTCTCATAACAGAATCTGTAACAAATTGATAACTTCGGAATCGGAAGTCTAACTGCTTTTACATTGCTCTCGTGGTCGAATCACCCATGACTAATGTATTCCCTTGGACACATATATTCACGAATATCTCTTAGTTTTGATTATTATTATTTTTTTTTTTTTTTTGCTGTACATTTTGCAACAAAATTTAATTCCAACGATTGGATTCAAACCTCCCACCATCACTTTATTAACAATTTTCGAACTTACGCTTAACCGACCGAGCTATGCTCCAGTGATACAAATGTAGTCGGAAATATGGGTACACAAATGATGACGAGTAACGATATATGATTACAGGTGTCAGGTATATAGCAATGGTGGGACATTTTTTTAAATTATCGCAGAGCATTCTATGACATCCAAAACGGGCTCGAACAGATGAATAAATGTGTTGTACACTAAGGTATACTACATACTAAAAGTCACTTTTATGGGTAGTCCAAAATCGAATTTTGAATTGCCCATAAATCTTTGGGAAACGGACTTAGCTTCTCGCGGTTATGACTACACCATTTTGCTTAAAATCACTATCCAATGGTACCCATTTTATGTTTAGCACAAAATAGCAAATAAAAAATGACAAAAGAGCTAGAAATATAAATACACATACGTTGCCAGTTTTTAAAGTTTTATTAAAACTGCTGCAAAATATTTTTTTACCAATATTTTTTACATATATAAGTATTTTGTACGTATATTTAAAAAATATTTTTTTGTACTCATCAACAAATATTTCGATAATATTTCAAAAAGATTGATTTTAAAATATTTTCTGTTAATCAAAATAAAATATTTACACAACATTTTTTCAAAATAAAAACCATTCTGTATTTTCTCTCTCATTTCCTCCCATTTTTTTCATTTAATGATGTGATTAAATGTGTTCGCAATGTTTCCGAGAGAGGTTTATACAATATATTTACTATATTGTTTCAATATTGTATATATTTGCCATGGATACGTTATCAAAATGTGTTAAAAAAAAATTATTTAGATACTTGAAAAATAAATATTTACACACATATTGTAACTATTTGAAAATTTTTATACAATATTTTAACAACGTATCTGAAGTAATATGTAAATTACTATCTGAGATAATACCTACATAGTTATGTATGAGGACTTTATATATTGATATAATAATATACGTTTAAATAGTATATTTAATTATTATTACTTGATTTTGCATAATATAATATTTTATGTTAAGTCTCATTCAAATTTTTGTGTTTTCAAAATTAAAATACGAGTTCATTATTTTAAATTTAATAATATATATATATATTTAAAGTATATAAACAATACAATTGGTTGTGCAAAGAGAAAACTGATCACACTTAAAATGTATAATTATTTTTTACGAGTACCTATATTTGATCAATTGATTTTAACGTTTATTTATTTTATAATAATATATTGATACAATGACTATCTAGTATCTAGATTGACCTTGTCATGGAACAAAAACCTTACTGACAATAAAACAGTTTTTTTCACAATGTAAAACATGAAAAAAATTGATTATGATGAGTTTAATGCACTAACATGAAATTCATGGTCAAATTGTCTATTCAGTATATTTAGTAATAGTTTTACATTGCTGGGCAAGTTATTAATTTTTTTTTAACTCAGTTAAGTTAAAATTTTAATGTTGATAGTTATCTTTTTTTCTTAATAATTAAATTAAGTTAAAAGTTAAGTCACGTTAAAAAAGTATAAGTCTATATGACATTTAAGATAAACAAGTGTCTATTTTAATATATATTTTTATAATATCCATTTTGTTGTTTTTTTAAATACTGTTATTTTTTAACTATAATTATTTAGAAATTTAAAAAAATCATGATCATAATATTATTGAAAATACTACAATGTATTTAAAATAATTATTATTAAAAATAACAACAAATAGGTTTATAAAAATGTTTAATTAGTATATTTAGGTATCTACTCTTCTCTTCAAAATGTTAACAAATTAAATTTGCTCATCATTGGAAATTAGTATATGCCTAAATATTTTTTATTGATGGAAAATTAAATATATATTCCTAATAAAATATATAGTAGTTCATTGTGGGGAGATTATTATATAGTATATATAAGCATTTTTTTTTTCATTTATATTTTCGGGAAATAAATAATTATTAGAAACCACAAAAAATACTTTATTTTTATTCAACCATTTTAATAATAGACACAAAACGAAATCAAAATGTATCAATTATATCAAAATCAACTTTTTGATTGATTGAAACAACTGATCAAAATCAACCAAAAATAAGTTAAGTTAACAAAAATCAAACATAACAATTTAAGTTAAAAGTTAAATTTTAACTTATTAACTTGTAAATGCGACCAGCATTGTTAATTTATACTTTATAACCAATATTCTGCAATCAGTAACTATAGAAAAAATATAGAATAATATATAGAATCAATTATATATCCAAAAGTATTTTTATTTAAATATATGTAGGTGTATACAACGATAAGATACTTGTATTTGTTTTGATATGTTTTACATTTATATATTGTTTATAATTTTAATTTTAATTTTAGTCGTTATCATTGAATAATTTATTATGTTGTACTATTACATATTTTATTGTAAATAACTACAAAAAATTTTCTATTAATCCTATAATTAAAATGTATACATGCTGTATGCATATTTAATATTAATGTGCTACATAATGTATAGTTATTACATTTAAACCAAAAATATTAATTATCTATATACATAGTATATGTATACACATAACTATAAACAACATACATACATACATACATACATACACAGTGGAGTATTTATGGTTTTTCCACCTATAGGTACTTTCCAATTCGCCTTATTATCCTTATTATCCTTCATAAAATGATTTATAAAACATATTTGTGTATACAACTTGTTATTTTATAATATTATATAAGAAAAATATGCATTATTAATGAAAATTAAATTGCACGTAATATCTTTTTTTTGCAATTTACAAGTTATTTTAATTTACAATTAAACTTAAGATTTAAAATTTTTTCTTCTACTTTTTTCCTCAGCAAATGCATGAATTATAAATTATCACAATTTAAAGTTGACAGTAAATCCGTTCAGATATTCAATATTGCCAAACCATTGAGTTTTTCAGTATCCATAGTCGATCTTAAATAATTTTTAATTCGTTTTAGACATCAAAAAGAACGCTCAGTATTACAGTTAAAAATCGGAGTATAAACATATATTATAATAGTGCGTACTGGTTCGTACTGTGTTGCGTATGTGTATAATATAGTATAAGTACATGTATGGGTCGATGTATAGCTGTTTAATTTTGAGCGAACGGACGGACTCGAATGTTTACGGTTTAACTTGTATTTCTAAATTATATAACATATAATTTGTATAAAAATCATTTTTTTACTCAAAAATTAGTAAAATTTGATTTCATCACATGAAAAATACTTTTTGTAGTTTAATAAAAAAAAAAATCGTTAAAATTTGCCGCCCTCCAAATTTCGCCGCTATGGGCCAGGGTCTATAAGGCCTGTACCTAAATACGCCTCTGTACATACATACATACATACATACATACATATATACATACATATAAACATACATATAAACATACATTTATATAATATATATACATTTATATATATACAAAAAAGAAAAAAAGCAACTAGTTGGTAGGTAATTAGTGTGCAAATATAGGCTATAATAGAATTGGAAGACATGATATTCCGTAAATTATAATGGATGGCGTCTATGAAGCATGTAATAGGGGAAAACCCCATGTGTTTTTTATTTTCTATTTAATATAATTTATATAAATATATATTATACATACGCGTATTTCATACATTCTCGTTATAGGGAATGGGAATAAATGTATATATATATATATACAAAAAAGAAATTGCACTTTGCTTAAAATAATTTATTATGGAATGCAATGATTTATCAATGTTTTAAAATTCAATAAATCTACCAATAGTATCATACCCTACCTGCGAAATACTCTTATCCCTAATTTTACCCTACGAGGAAAGTACTTTCACCAGTTATTTTCCGAACTTTTTTAAACATTGTATTTATTGAAATATATATAGGTTTGTAATTATTCAATATTATATAGTTTTTAATATTTAAAATTTAGATTTTTTCCCCCGTAATTCACGAACATTGCACTTTTTATCTAAATAAAAAATGATTATGTTTTTTTTTTTCAATAACCTTCCACAAATATTAAACTGGTATATACTTAAATATATATATATATATGTATATTTATTTATTTATATATAACCTAATCCATATGACGTAACTATATGCGGGTTTTACTAGTTGGTTCGGTTTAAAAATGTCAGTATTATTGCAGTAAAATATTGTATGCAGTTACTACGTGATAAATTGTATATTAAATAATTTATTTATAGTCTATAGTTTTTAAAATTCAGATTCAAATAAACTCAAATTTACGATAAATTGGCCTTTAAAATCTTTTATAAAATAAAAGACTACCCGTCGTTCAGTTTATTGGTTTCTGCCTTCTAGTCTCGTGTAGCGACCCGGTGTTCGAAACACGAAGTTGATATCCCCTTGTGTCGGACACGACGTTGCTACCTACTACTACCTTTGATTGGCAAAGTCAGTGGTTCACTTTCCATCGGTTCGTCGTAATTGATGTTGGAGTTTTAGAAATAAATAAACACTTATAGATGTGGTTAATTATAGGTGTTTATTATTGTTGAGAGTTAGTTAATTAACAAAAAATAATTGTAAAAATTTGGAAAGTTTGAAGACAAAGTGTAAGCTCTGCCTGAGATTAAAATAGTACACACGAACATACGTCGTTGTTCTTTCGCAAGGCGAGCCCGAACATCTGTATACATGAAATACAAAGTATAATCTTAATCTAACTAGAAACTAACAACACTCGTATTTAAGTACGAGTGTTTTCGTAGATCCAAGGCGGAGAGACAGGGTAGGAATGGGATACTTCTATTGGTCCGTCTGTATACAAGGGTAAGATTGTTTTCGATTTATTGACGAAAACAATTTATTTAGCATTACAATGTTCTTTGTTAGTAAAAAGTATATAGTAAAAATGTGTTTTCTGTAAATGAACAACAATAAGGCGAGGGTCATCTGCGTGAGAACCCGTCTCCATATATTTAGGGTGAAATGAACTCGCTCCGGGATCGTCTTGTTATTGTACAGTGTTGTATACTTTCACCAGGTGTTTTTAACACATAAAAATATTCAAATATTTAAAATAGGAATTCAAAGAAAAACACCTGACAAGAGTATTACGTATCGTTGTCCATGTAAGTAAAATAATATAAATAATATCAGGTATCTGGGATTATTAAACTCGAAATGTTCGTTTAAATTAAAATGAAAAAGTTAATTACAAAATAATTAATGTTATTTGAAATTTAATTTAATTTTAGTAATTATTGTAATATTTGAAACATCACAATTCAAATAATATGATTTTGATGTACAAAGTACCTACCTACGAGCTGCAGCAGGATAATGCAATAAATTAACGCTAGTTGGCTGTACCCAAACCACCTGACTAAAAGATTTGCATTAGCCAGCATAAATAGCTTATTCTGAACATTTGTTAATATAATTATAAAATAAAATAAATGTAATATTTGATTATATATCTTATATATTATAATATATAAATATTTTTTTTTTTTTTTTTTTTTCATATTTCCGTGTTTTTAAATATTTATTATTTGTAAAGGGGCCGGTAATCAAAATTTTGCCCCCGCCTAGTAAAACCTGAAATGACGGTACTGATTGATGAATATTCTTCGGTTATAATATTTTAAATATTATATTTTTAATAATAATAACTATTTAATTTGTTATAATCAAATACTAAATGTACTTACATTAATTTGTACAGTTATGGAAACTGACGGAATTGTATGTTAGATACCATTAAAATGTGGTATTATCCTATATTTATTTCTATACGTCAATGTTATTACGTGAATAATATAATGCAATATATATATCAAAATATTATCATTATTATTTCTATTTAGGCAATTTAAAAAAAAAAATTGAATAGTAAATAAGGTAAAAATGTTTAGGAACCTACACATTTTTATTTTAACATAATTTATAAATAACATACATAAATTGTAACGTTATTTTGGTTAAATTTAGGGTTTAAATGTCTATTACACTATTTAAATAGAAGTTCATTTTCAAGTAATCGAGTCTTATTATAAAATATCATCACACAAAGCTGTCTACACTAATTAAAAACATCAATAACTAGATACACCGTAATTTATTATTCAGAGGATTTTATAGAAAATGAACATGAGAATCACTATAAAATATTTCTTTGATTCAATATGATAATGGGTATTTAAGCTCTAAATATAACTAAAATACAACAGAATTCTGTGTAACATTTTCTTTTAAATTAGTTGTTAAATAGACTAAAGAAAACAGAAAGTGGCATTATAATAATATTAATTTACACTTTTTAAATAGGTAGTTATAAAGACGTTGAAACAACAAATTTTTAATCTAAAACTTGCATTGTCATATATACAATTTGTATCTACATAGTCTTTGAAATACAACAAAAAAATAAATTATTGATAAAAATCACAGTTTGAAATTTACAGCACTTATAAACAGATAAATATGCGCATAATATTCTTAAAACAGGTGTAAAATATGCGTTTTAATATGCAATAAAAATCATAGACAAATAAAATGAAAACGTATCCGCACCAATCTCGTTTGCGTAATTTCTAAGATATCTAACTACTGATATCTTTTCTTTAGACATAATCATATTTAGTCATATAATCGCAATTATACGAATCGAAGTGTATACGTATGTAGATGTAAATCTATAATATAATAAATAATATATAATAAATATAGGTTTGTGTAAGTACTGGTGTACATAAAAATAAATAGAAATAAATTAGACAATAAAAATGATTACCTACATTCTGATAAGATATCCATTAGCATTTAGGAAGAATATCAAAATAATTGTACTAACCAGTAATTACATGAAAACATACAGAAATAATTTCACGCGGCACGTGATCGCAGTGGCAAGGCTGACCAAACATAATTTTTATTGCGCGATTACGTTGGTATCAATAAAAATCACATAATTTAACAATAAATAACGAAAAAAATATAAACTATAGTTTTGATTATTGAATTCCTTTTAGTATGAAACGTATTTATAGTTCACTCCGCTATCATTTCAAGTATTAGAAACAAATATGCAAATTTCTCGAGCACTAAAACACATATATTTAACCTACATAAAGCCGTTCTTCGATATCACTTTTAAGTTTTTTTTTTTTAATATACCTTATTGAATTTGTAAATCATATATCTATAATTTGTTTTTTTGAAGTTTTTGAAGTTTTACAAATATAAGAAATTCAATGAAACTGTTTCATTGGAAATTTGTAAATTCGACTACCTTTCAAACATATTTAAATTGTTTTTTCCCCTCAATTATGGAACCCCATAAATACGAAGGAAGTATCTATGTAAAAATTTTGAAATTTATTAAAATGAACATATTTTCTTCGTTCTTATTATTAGATATTTCGCTTTCAGTTTGGTTGTATGTAATTTATAAGAGTTGTTAGAGAACCAAATTAAAGAGGAAACGTCCCCACCCCAATTTATTGGATACTATTGATATTATAATGATCTATATATCAATGATAATCAATGGACCATGAAAAAAAATTCACTATAATCAATAGTGTAAAAAATAGATTATAACATTAAATAAAACTCAATAAATATCGAAAATACAGTCTGTTCTATTTATAGATTAAAATTGAGTATTTACAATTTAAATTGTACAACTATCTTATTGACAATTCGTAAACAATCTATACAAGTCGATATTGTACAGCGTATTTTTGGAGATTTTTTTAAACGGAAAATAATATTGTGTAAAACAATAATATTTTAAGTCCATGTCTTTAATGAGGCACGAGAAATACTACACCATCTATGCCCTATAGGCACCAATATAGTGAGTGCTCTTATATCTGATTGTGTATAAATTTACTATTGTTTATCAATACATGAAATTTTCACCTCGGGGGCAGAAAATAACTCAAGTGTATCCCGTTATTATATATTTAAAGTTTTATAGTCTGAAAATGAATTCGTTGAAATCTAAGAAAAATGTTCTATTTCTATTTGTTCAGCTATACAATATTTACAAATATACATTAATGTTTAAATTTCTAACTTATTGTGCATTTTTGAAAATATCAATTCTAACTTCAGACACTTAGTAAACAAAAATAATCAATTCAGCTATACTTAAATATAAATCACTTACAAGAATCAAAAATTTGTTATCGGGATGTTTCTCCAGAAGAACGCTTTATTAGAAACACAATTATGTGATGTATATTTGAAAACAAATTTAATAATTTTCAATTACACAAGTTGAAGCACAACAAATTTTACTTGCAAGCTTTCTTAGTAGATGCCATTAATACATTTTCATCATACGTCAATAAAATCTAAAGATACAATAATATTTGGTTTTATATGTGTTAATTTTTGAGAATACTTTTGTAATATAGAATAAATCTCTTTAAATAAAATTATTCACTGTCCGAACTAAAAATGATTTTAATTATTTGATCCAAGAATTATTTTAAATAAAATAAATAAATTTAATTGAAAACTAACTAATGTAATATATGTACCTATTGTTATATTGTGTTTTTTTATAAGCTGTTTGTTTTATTTTAATGATCCTGTAAATAATGTAGGTATCCTATATCCATATTAAAGATATTTAAAATGTTTAAATATGCTAATTATTTACGAAATATAATGTTCACAAATAGTTAAATAAGTAGGTAATCTTAAAAATGAAGGTTAAAGTTAGATATAACTAAATTATTAACATATTTATAAAAATAGGTAGCTAATCATTACAATTTTTATTTTTTCTATACTTATAAAAAAAATTATTCGACGTAAGAAAACTACAAATAAAATCGAAAATACTTTTTAACTGGAACCTATTTTCTATCAACAAAACCTTTAAGAGGATATTACACTCGCATTTGTTGTCTCTGTCTATCTAACAGATAATATAGCAAAATCACACTACGCAGAATTGAAATTTTGGCGTTTAGGTTAAATTTAGAGTATAAACACCTATTACAAAATTTGAAGCGAGAAATATTTTCGAGTGAACCTAATAGGCATTTTGTAAAATATCGTCTGATGAAAAAGTTAAAGCTATTTAGAAATATCAAAAATTAAAAATTCCGTAGCTTTATTTTTTGACAATATTTTACAAAAAGCCCATCAGGTTCACTCGAAATTATTTTTCTCGTTAAATTTTATAATAGGTGTTTAAGCTCTAAATCTAACCAAAATGCCATAATTTCCATTTTGCGTTGTATAATTTTGCTATATTTCCAATTAGATGGACGGAGACAGAAAATGCGGGTATAGCATCCTCTTAACAACAAAAACTCTGTTCGACTCCTACCACCTGAAAAATGTATAGGTACAAACAAAAAAAAAAAAATATCATGTTAAAATGATATCCTATTTTTGTTCAGAATCTAAATGTAATTTTTCATTCTAGTCAAAAAATAAAATACTAATATATATTTTGTAAATACGATTATTATGAAAAAAAGTATGTGTTATTATCTTTTAATGTTTGTAAAAATGCATGTATTTTAATTTCTATTCAATATTATAGTAATGGTAATTATTAAATAGATTTTTCGATAGATAATTCGTTATCATCAATAATCAATAACAATGTAGGTAACTACGTTTATATGGTCTCAATATTTTTAAAAAAGTTTTATTATAACGAAATTAACCTATGCAATTCCAAAGACTTAACAAAATGTAATCATTGTTTTCATTAAGATAATGTAATATCTTGTGTACAGGAAATCAAGGGTCATTTTTTTTCAATTTATTTAAGAAAAATTAATTAATATTTTTTAATATTGTTTGTCATAAATGTTAATATTAGTCTTAATAACTTGATGCATTTTTTAAATCAGATTTGGATAGATTTGGACCAACCAACCTTGTTTTTAACAAATTTAACTAAATTAATAAAATACCTTTCATTAAAATTAAAATTTTATTTTTTTTTTCAAATTTGAATTTTACAATTTAGATTAAAGCCAATATAACAAAGACTTATACATATAAATTACTTTTAAATATTAAAATATTATAAATCTGTATCAAAAGTTGGTGTAAATTAAAAATTTACCAATTTTGTGATATTTATAGCTATTATAGATTTTTATACATACATTTTTGTCTTTAAAATTAAACATTAAGTTAATTCCGACGTTAATCCTATGTGATATTCTAATTATGTGCACACTGTCACACTGTACATATAAAATCATAAAATTAATAATATTAATTATTTATATTAAATCTTATATTAAAAAAAAAAAACATTTGCTAAAGCGTAAAAAACTAGGAGTCTCCACATAAATCCATCACTATTATCCAATTTGAAAACCATCACTTGTTAGTAAAATAGTAGTTTAATTTAAACTTAAACTTTATTTTTACCTGATGTCACGTTTAACTTAAGGTAAAATCATTTAATTATTAACTAAACAATTCTAATATTAAATAATATTGATAGCAAATAGTGATAGGTAAAATAAATGTTAACGAAATGTCCTTAATTTATATCGATTATTTTAATTTTACATAATGAGTACTTTTTCAAAACTAATACTACCAGCTAGTTAAAAATGATTACAATTTTTTCAGTTTAATAATATTATTTATAGTTCATATATTTTATATTTATAAAATATTTAGATATGGGTATAGGTATTTGTGTACTGAAAAATTAAAACCATTTTAATTTTATGAAAAAAATGAAGATAATAATTCATAATTTAAATTATTCATGAGCTACTATAATATAAAATCATTTTTTCATACTATCCAATTTATTTTATAAAAATAAACGCATATACGATTTTTAATTTGTTTGAAAGTGTTTTATCTCTAAAAAAAAAAATTGATTTTAATGAGATTTACAATAAATGTTCATATACTTAACCAATGTTGTAATATTTTCAAAAAAATATGTGATTTGTATTTTATACCTACTAAATAAAATAATTATTTTTGTTATAAACTTAAAAGTATATTGTAGTCATGGCTGTTATTACAAATGGAGTGCAGTCTTGTAAAGTAGGTACCTACTCAAATATTCAAATAAAGGTATTTAAATATTTTTTTTGTAATTGAATTCTATTCTAAAGACTTTAAAAATAATTATATCTAAAACATTTTCAAATACATGTCCTAATGACATAAAATAAAATTAGAAAAACTTAATATACTTGTTCAACAAATATATAGAAATAATTTTTTATATATTACTAATTATTTTTTATATATTTTAATATAACCGAATTAACTCTTATTATTCGAAAATTTTTTTTCTAAGTATAAATATTCTGAATATTTTTTTTTTTTACAAGTAGATATTCGAATACGTATTTTGGAACACAAAAAAAAATTATATTTTATAAAACTGATAGTGTGCATAATATATGTATGTTAATAGGTTATGTGTCTGCTATTATTTTAAATTTGAAACGACATCGTTAAGTGGTTTTTATTTTGGTTCGTATTGCTATCTTAATAATAACATTATAAAACCCTATAGAAAATGTTTTTAACACACATATATATATATATATATATATATGAACATTGAGGTTTTAAATTTTATTACTCATATAACTGTTAAATGTTTTATAATAATTAGCTACTATTTGTTCGGATGACGAAAAGTAACGCGAATACACGTAGCTAATCAGTTTACTTTCACTTTTTTTTTTATTATTATCATTACTATTGGTAGGTACTACATAATATATTTGATCGAAATGTTATTAGGTATTGTGTTTATGAATATCTATTTTTATTTCGATAACGTTAGCAAACCTACGGCCATAATACTATGTATTATATAGGTATGGTTCGAATAGGCGGTGATGATAATAATACCTATTAACAGTGATAGTACCTAATATCGCAATATCCGTTTAATATAAATAGTACCTGTCTGTGATGTACGGCCCGTTTAAAACACGTCTACGGGACTCACTGGAACCGTCGAGTGGCGGCACTCGAACACTCGAAAAAACGACGAAAGCCGAGGGGAAAATCTCACGTGTATGAAAAACAAAAAACGAGTACTTATATTATAATATTATTTATTATTTTTTAATATTTTTTTATGCACAACACGCACGTATAATGTTAAATGTCGTACGGTAAATAATAGTGCACGGCGTGACGAAATGATATTATATTTCCCGAACGGACGGGTTTTCACGGGGCCCGCTGTCGGCACTGAATCTGAGGAATTCGCCGGTACGGAGCTAGGCGACGACGACACTGCCGCGGTGTCATAACACGACTTACCGCCGTCGCGGTGCGGTTTCGACCACGCGGGTTAACACTGACGCGCGACGTTACCGCCGGCGAATTCGGGACCGCGCGCGTTTTCCGGTTGCCCGCCGCCGCACTGACCGAAAGGCCCCCGCATGTTACCACGGTCGCGGTCATACACGAACCCCGGCGCCGCTCCGAGTGCCCGGAATGTCGGCAGTGTGCACGCGCATCGTACGATCCGGCCAACCACTGTCGACAACACGTCATTTTATAATAATATATCACGGACTAAGATATCTTAGTATCTTAGTCCGCGTAATATATTATAAGTGACGATGATTCGGACGAGTTTTCATGTTGACCGTATATTATAATAGACAGATATTCTGCGACCCGTACACGAGAAACGTAAACGTGTGTTTTATTATGTTATCACAAAACGTGCTTTTCATGGTTGAAATATACTAGGTTATTGCGGTTGTACCCCCACTCTATAGTATTATATATACTTATTTATTATATTTATTATTATATATATACTATAGTAATTATATATTATAGTATATATATATATATATATATATATATATATATTATAATGGCAGCGTAAAGGGCGATGTTTTGATTGGCTGATCAAATATAAAGTTATTTATTATTATAAAGTAATATAATGTATAAATTACTAATAATTGTAAAATAAATTTATTAATTATATATTTAACGAATAAATCAAATATTTTGTTCATTGAAACTCTATATTATATTTATATAAATTGATTTGATATGTCATTGATAGCCATTCTGTGTTAATGATAAGAAACTTTACCCTTAAGGTGCCTTTACACTACTTCGTGTCGTCCATAATTTAAGACGTCGTATTAAAAATCCAGCCATCTGATTGGCTGATCACGTTGGTTACATTTAAAATCGTTCGTGTTACCAAATGTTACCGTAGAGTTGACATTTTTTCGGTGTATCTGCAGACACCCGACCATTATTGTTTATTATCATAATGGTCGGGTAGATAATAATTTCCCGACCGTAATATTATACCTATAATAACAGATATTACTAATATTCTTTATATTACGATTAATATTAAATTTCATTCAGTCATGTTTATTTCTGTTATATATACATATATTCGATAGTCGGTGGAGTCGATATATACCTTTTTTCGAAGCCATGGTTCCGGCGGTGTCGATAAATCCATAATTTCTTTGAAGAAGTTTTTTTAATTTTTTTGAATTGGGTAATTTTTTTTAAATATTGCATTAGTTATTAGTAATAACTTATTATCCAAGTAGGTAAGAGTTTATTATTAAATGTTTAGGTATTGTGTTTGTGTTGCTGTATCTGAAGAATTGACCCAGAACATTACATACAATAAATAGATTTCTTGAAAACTACATATAAGTTCACAAGGAAATCCAAAATGATAGATAAGTACCTATATTATTCAGTGTATGTTAACAACCTGATGATTTTGTACCTGTGAGTTTTTTAAAAAAAAGAACCCATAAAAAAATATTCATATATATGATATATATGTATGATAATGAGTGATAATGGTCGGGTCTCTAGACACACCGAAATTTTTTCAACTTTGCCGTCGAGCGGTTACAATGGTATACTATTATCACTGAATCGTGGTCCGAGTGTATTAATATTATCATTTCCATTGCTCTTCCATCTTAAATTTTATACTCGACTATTATATTTACTTTTTCTATGTCGACTATTCGAGTCTATATGTAATATATACAAAAATTTAAAAATGACTTCATTTGTTCAGCTATATTTTGCCTTGCCTACAACATGAGTTTTTATTTTTCGCCAACTATTACCATTATCACATACCACACTCATATGATAGCATGAAAGGTTACGCGCTTTCATTCACTATAAATCTATAGAATCCATTCTACCAATATCACCTGATAAAAAAAAAACAATTAATTTATGGACGACACGATGGAGTGTAAAGGCACCTTTACGCTGCCATTTTATTTTTATCATAAAAACAGAGGCTATTTGCAATAACCTAGTATATTTCAACCATGATGCTATCTATTTCGGTATTCTTTAGTGATATTTACCGAAACGCCCCTAAATGTTATCGGCCGCGGTCATACACGAACTCTGCACCACAAAATCATTCGTTTCGCCAAGTGCCAGAATATCGGCAGTGTGCACACGCATCGTACATGACACGATGAGCCAGCCAACGTCTGTCGATAACACGACATTATAATATATTATCATTACGATAATTTGGACGAATTTTCAGGTTGACCGTATATTATAGAGAGATTCTGTGACCCGTGAAACGTTACGAGAACGAGAAACGTGTCGTAAACTGATTGCCGTACACGATAACCAAAACACCGAAATACGGTTTCTGTGATCCGTATACGAGAAACTTAAACATGTATTTAATTATGTTATCACAAAATGTGCTATCTATTTCGGTATTATTTAGCGATATTGTTGTTTGGATACTATATTATATTATAATTATAATATTATTACAAAATAGCTATAATAGTATTAATATTATTAATGTGTAGATATTATTAAATATGAAACAAGAATTAAATGAAATCATGCCTCTCTGGCTGAATTGTATGGATTTGAAGATTAACTTTTAGAAGCTTACGAATATCTTATGGAAGAAAGTATATTTGTTCCTCGAAATTTCCCAAATGTTCCCTCCATCAGGGGATGAATAAATATAAGTAATTTAAACGACGAACAATGTCTAGCATATTTTCGATTTCAAAAGGCAGATTTTCACAGGCTGGTTTGATTTTTGTGTATACCAGAGGACATAAAAAACAAATTTAATATTATTTATATGCATAAAAGACTAGTAATTATTAATAACCAAAAATATTCGATAAAATAATTTAAAATGTATCTATATATTAATATGTATTATTTATTAATTTGAATTAGGTAATTAAATATTTATTAATGGAATAAATACAATATTAGTGTATTAATTATTAATAATTAATAATAATATATAAAATATTATAATAACATATAATTCAACATATATACACATATTGCTTATTGGACCATTTAGAAATGTTTGAAACTTTTGTAAGCAAAAAACTTCCCTAAATATGTAAATCATAATAGGACGTTTATAAAGTACGTTTGTCGTTTTCGTATACTAAGTATACATATCCCAGGAATATTGCACATGCGTAATACTACAGTCACGTGATTTTTTCGAAATCAAAATTTGAAACAAAATTACGAGTCACAGAATCTTTCTATTATATTGCGTTAAAACGTACATTGGAATAAGTAAAATACGTCATTCGTGGCGTTTGAAATTTGAAATACAAAATTAATTAATGTACAAGTACCTATATTAATTCGTTAACACTTTTTATATATATATTTATATAAATATTGACAAACGTATATTGTCAGTTTGCATAAATAACTTTTATCAATTCAACAACTCTTGTAAACTCTTCTCCAAGTATCGATGTCAAAATAATGTGATTATGTAACATAATTATAGAGTAATGAAATTTTTTTTCTAATTTATGAAAATATGTACGTATAAGAATATACAATATACTATATGTACATTGTTATATTTTATTGAACAGGTATTTCTGTGTTTTTTATTTTCAAGAATATTTGTGGAAGAATCTTTACTTTATGGACTAAATAAAGATATCTGTTTGTTTGTCAGACCGATATTCAGTGGCCAAGCGTGTATAAACTAAATTAGGAGACAAATTAAAAAACAAAAAATCATACTAAGGCATAGGCACAACTAACTAACAAATAAAACAAAACCAATAAAACTAATAAAACAACGAAATATCAACAAAAGAAAAAACAAAACCTTGAGGTTGTATGTCGCACGACTAACGGAAACACACACTGACGATAAGATACTAATATTTTTATACTCTGTGATAAAAAGTTCCACGCCGTATAAGCCACGTTGTAGGTTGGTAGTGTAGTAGGAACCAGTCGTCGCCGAGTTGAGACAGTGTCTCCAACCACCCTTGAATTGTACATACAAAAACCCCGCGCACCCATGGGACCCCCACTGTATCGGTCACGTATAAAAATATGAGATAGTCTTGGACGTTTTATTTACGACTATTTTTGTATAGTCCTAAATTAAATTACTCAGCGGACACGCAATGAATTGGATAAAAAAAAAATTTTAATAAAATCATGTTTTTTATTGATTTTTATACCAAATTTTTCATTTCAAAATTAAATATATTATCAACAATTCTTCAAATATATTAAAGTGGGTAGACACTGTCTATTTGTCTCATAGGACGCTTCGCCCCTGCCAATATTACACCTCGTTAAATTGTTTTTATAAGTAAATTGTGCAACCGGTCTATATACGAGTATATATATATATATCTATGTATAATTATAACATTTCGAAGCTTATGTTTCTTTTTTAATATAAGTACTTATTCCTAAATAAAACAAATAAAATAAAAAAATCGTTTATTATTCTATTCACATTTACATTTATATTGTGCAATGTGTCGTTTTTTAACGGTTGGCTGAACCATTACTATCTTCCAGTCAAATTGAAAATTTGAATTAAATTTGTTATTATACATACCCAGCAATTTTTATTATTTGACCTAAAATGAATAACATTGGATGAATATTTTTTTTTAATACTACAAATGCAGGTTGTTAATTAAATAAAATAAAATAAATTGACTTTAACCAGTCATCATCTACAAAAAAACAAAATTCTCTCTAAGTTAAAAATAAATTGTAAAATGTATCTATAAAAAATTAATTCTATTTAAATTATTAATTTCAACTAATGACATGAATTTTCGAAGTTGTAAAAATGTTAATACTTTTAAAGAATTTCGGAATTTTTTGATATTTAAAGAGATTTTTTTAAAGAATACATTTCAAATTTAAATTAAATACCTAACCGACGACAATCTATTGTATCGAAATACACTAAATATAATTTATTTATTCATATAGTTATAGAATATAAAGGGTACAGAGAAAAAATTTTAGCAGTCCATAACTGTATATTTTTCAGGAGAGTAAAAACAAAGTTTATAAACTTGAAACTTTTTAAGTTTCAAGGTTTTAACCTTTTAAATAAAAATAAATAAAGATGCTTTATGAACTATTATTAAATGGAAATTTATGAAGTTTGAAAAAAATCATAATAAATTAAAAATTGTATTGATTTTTATGAAAAAAAAAAAAACGTATGGACTTCAATCTTTTTTCACCGATGAATTTTGATTTTTACGTAATAATGTCATAACGTTTACGTTGTTTACACATTCAGTCTGGTCCTATGTTATGTGTAGTGGCGCTCAATTTTTTCAAAACATCTTGTTCTCTACCAGTTTTTAGTCTTTTCTTAGACGTCCGTTGCTCATTGTTAACACCGCACCATTAGAATCCCTAAGTTTACTGTCCATTATGACAAATAAACACGCGAAATAAAAGAAATAATAGGCGATTTAAGCAACAACACGGAAAATAACGACGAAACGTAATCACTTATGACAATAATATTGTCGTAATGTAGGTTGATACTGATACCGCCGAATTGGAAACCCGCATGTTGTAACTGGAAAACTCTTGTCATGGTAAAATTATGGATATTAAAACTCGATTAACAATAATGTGTCATCAAAATACTGCAGTATTTTACTTGCTGATAGTGAAATATAAGTAAGTATATCGGAATTAAGACTTCAACCGTATTTCCCCTGTACCCTTCATATAAATGTGTTTTAAAGTAAATATACTTGTAATAATAACAAAATATATTTAAATATTAACACGTCAGTAATCTTAAACATAGTATTTTTTAAATTATTATTATTGTTATTATACAGAATATAATATATCTTAAACAATTATATTTTTTTACATATATATTATTTCAATATGTTTAAATAAATTTTACTATATTTTTTACTCTCTCTTTAGTGACATTTCAAAACATGAGGATCTCTACTCTAATAACTATTATAATATTATTATTATTATTATTACGATAATAAGCCGAATAGGTACTCTTGATATGTGATAAACTGATAATCTAAAGATTTGAAAATAGTACAGAATACATTATTATAATGTTATATCTTACAAGTTATTAAATAAAAATATATATATATATATATATATTAATTTTATCTTCAAATGCCCGAAGGTTAACTATAGTTTGAGTATACTTATTATTTTAATCCAACCATTTATATCGATTATGATAATAAAAGTATTGGCAATTCATAAATTTCAATAATTTTTTTAACAACCTTTTTATTTTAATATTCAATGTGACCTAAATAATCATTATTAATTCAAAACGTACTATTTCTTATATTAATAATATAGCCAAATAGTAATTACAATTGGTTAAAAAGGTTCTATTTCCTTATATTTTCCAAAAATAATATGTTTATTCCGTATAGTACATATAGTATAAAAAATAATGCATTCCAATACGCAGTATTTATATTTTGCAATAATATATCTATTCTAACAAACTATCCTAATTATCGATATGGTTGATGTCATAAAATATTCTAAATTAATTTTATATTTTTCTTTATTAAACAATAATTTTATCGAAGACCTAAGTTAATTCAGTAATCTGAAATTAATTAATCACATTTCAAACTATCATATATCTGCAGTCGCTGTAGACTGTAGTGATAATATTCATACCAATAATTTATTTATTTATATATATATTTTACTTATATGTCGTGTAATATGTATAAGATTTATAGCAGTTGGTATTGTTTAGGGGAAAATTTTTAATGTGTTTTTTGAAATGTTATTTCCACAAATACTATGTTATGGACAAAGTTATTAATGAAACATAAACGAAATACACATGTTTAAAATTATAATTTGAGATAAAAATCATTGTATAATCTAACATGAAATGGGATAAAATTATGTATCTGTTATTTATACAGTAGGTATATAAAACAAATTAAAAAATGGCTTATAAAAAAAACAATAATTTATTTCGTTTCATAATTTCCTCTTATTACGTTTGAACAATTTTTAAGTACCTATTTAATAAATGTAAAATTTCATAATATTTTTATTACTTACTTATTAATATTATCTTTATAATAATAGTTCATCTAAAATAAAGAAGTAGTAAAATAAACGATACATTGTACTTGTATTTTAAATCTAGTGGATGTTTAAAAATGTTGATATACTTGAATGTTTTTACTAGAGAGATACAGATTATTTGTTTTGTATTATATTATTATAGATTATTGTTCAAAATAGGTTTGGAAACCGGGATTTCAGCATGTATGTAGTTTACGATATATTATAATTAAACTTATATTTATTACAATGTTGATATTCGTATAATTATTTATATAGACGACAATCCATTTTATAATTTTTATTTTCATTACCACGGCGCATTATAAATATTTGTATTCATCGTGTAAATATTTGTATGTATACAGAGGATAACCAAGTATGTATATGCTGTATAATTATGTATATACAATGTATATTATACATTGTATACTAGGTATCATACACTGTATAGTATAGGTAAATTTAGGTATATTAACATAATAAGTTTTTAAAATTTTTATCCCTATATGTACCTGTCCATCTGTCCGCCCGTCGTTACTTGTACATATAGTTAGGGTTGTTGATTTGGTCACTAGAGAGCAGTGGCGTCATTTCAGTTTTTGAAAGGAGGGTGCAAAAATTTTGACCTGCCCAAATAACTGTAAAAAAAAAGATCGCCAAGCTCGCAAATTTCTATGCGAAATGTTTTTCTTATGGGGGCGGAGGGGTAAATTTTTTTATCGCCCTAATGTTCATTTACAAATAAAAAAATATTTTTTTCCAAAAGACTTAAATACAAAACAGTTATAACAAAAATATTATGAACCTTCAACTGTCATACTTGGTAGTTACTTCAGGCTGTTCATTATTATAAAGATAGGTAGTTGCATATAAAACAGATAATTTATCAAATTTGCAAGTAAGAATATTTTGTTATAATCCATATTTAAATAATTGAATGTCAATGATATGCTTGTATGATATATGGGTTATTAAGTCTTTGTATTCACTATTTCACCATTAAGGTGATTGGAAACGACTATTTTTTGTTTTTGTCAAACACAAATCTAAACTCATATGTTTCTGACAAAAACAGAAATTAATGGCTTCCAATCCCTTAAACAAAATAAATAAAATTATATTTTTAAATCTATGCATATACTCATAAAATAAATTTTAAAACTAAATGCTTTATCCCTTAAGCAAGCTTTTATTAAAAGAAAAATATACAAATAAAGATAAATAAAGAATATAGGTAATAATAATAGTTACTAACTATAGTATACATAATATGATATAATTAAATATAATATCAAAAATAAATATTAATTATTAAGCTTTTAAAGGATATCTACGAGATTTCATATTTGCAAATATATCAATAGCTTTCTGTAGATCAAATTTTGAATCTTTATCGTCTTCAACAGCAATCACTATAGCAAATCATTCAAACGTCTTTCAGTCATTGGCAGTCGTAAGAAAGTTTTTATGCGTTTTAAGGATGAAAAAAGCGTTCGTTTGAAGCAGTCGTTACAGGTAGAGTCATGAGAATAGAAATAATTTTTAGTGTCTCTGGAAAAGAATTTTGAATTTCCAAAAATTTTTTTGATATGGAAAAAAGATCATGAATACCATTTTGACGGATTTTAATTTTGTTTTTAGAAAGTAGATTTTTAGCAATAAGAAATTCAGACTCTAGTAATATATGATTAATTTTGAAGTAATTATAGTTATTCAAAAAAGCTTGAAGATAGGGACTTTTGAAGTTAAAGTTATCAGGATTCGAAGAAATAAATAAAGTACAGGTTAAAATAATATTGTTGTTGATGTCATTAAAACGTTTGTCAAGTTCATTAATAAATCTATAAAATATATAAATAAATAATTGTGTTATAACCACCATACTAAGGAAAATTGTATTAAAAAATATGATAAGCATTATACCTATGGAAGAAAAATATATTATAAATATATAATATAAAATAAATTGTGAATTGAAGATTGAAAATTAGTTTTTTGTTTATATTATGGATGCAATAATGCCAATGTGCAAGCAAAGAAGCAAAATAAGTACCTAATTAGATTGGTAAGCTACTATTTCAATATTCAAATCATAATACATTCAAAATATTAAAGAGCTAATAGGACTTACCTATCAATTGTTGAATAAAATAATACTTTTTGAATTTATTCGCTGAATTATTTAGAATGCCATTTGAAGTATTCCCCACTGTTGACTCAATAAAGTAGTCTTATTGAAGCTTTTTATTCGAACAGTTCGTTCTGGTTAATCTGTGATTTATAGGAACTCAATTTTTAGTAGCTTCAATCAATTCAGCTTTTTTTATTGTCTCTTCCCAAAATGTATCGCTTCGCATTTCATTTAAACTTTGTCTAGTACATTTTATCAAATCAATAGCTAGGTACAGATTAATAACATAAAGTAGAGAAACGTAGCTTGTGAGGACGGTCCACACTCACTCCGCTAGCTCGCTACGCTCTCGAATGTTGCTCCGCTTCGCTTCAATCGAAAATATCCCACGATTTGTGTCGAATAAATCTATGTTGTTACCAGAAGTGTGGTTGGATCTCGATGACCCGAGATCAATTTGTTTGTATACCAAAATATACCGCGTGAATCTAATGGCGTCAATATGTTGGCTGTAATATTTTTCGGATGAAATATGGTCGGCTACAATACGGTCGTCTGGTATATTTGTCGGCTAAAATACGGTTAGGCGGAAATACTTGTCTACTCATTTATTTGTCAGTCGAAATATTTTTCGGCTTGAATATGGTTTGGGGGAAATATTTTCGGCGATTTTACGCGCTCCAAAATAAAATATGTACCCTGATGAAATTCATACAGTACTATATATTAATATGAGTAAACGAAAAAAGAAATAGTTCCATAAAAAAGTAATATTGTTATTATATGAAATTATATTTGAAAAATAAAACATTACATTTATAAGTATTAAAAATAAATATTTCATACATTTTGATGCGTTTTTATTTGTCCTGATGGAGCCACTGATCACCCTAGTACTTGACACTTGTACAATGGAAACAACAACTGTTTAAAAAATTGTAACGATGATAATATGTGTTTAATGTATATTATTATATCTAGTCAGTACTGGCTCAAGTAAAAATAATAAACGAGGCAAAATCTAATTTTGCCAATCATAAAAAAGCCATACACTTTTTCTAAAACATGAACTTTCTTAAAAACCAAAATAGGCCTATACCCGGTCCTGTATCTTGTTCATGTTTAACACTTATGCAAAATGTAAAAAACTTCCCCATTTATTTAAAAAAAATATATATAAACCGATGTGTTTATTATATTTAATTTTTTTTTTAAGATCATATTTTTATTTTTATTTTTAAACAATTGTTCGGCAATATATATATACTAGGTATATTATACATTATATCAGATGTTGTTTGTAATGCTATATTTGAACATATTTTTGGAACATACAATTTATATAATACCGACTGTATGATTACCTAAGTGATAATATATTCATTTATTATAAAATAATAATATATTAACATATCTGACAACAGTTCATGTACTTTAAAAACCCTAAATTTAAATTTTGAAATCTATTATAAATTCTCCAATAAATAAAAAGTATTCATTGAATAAGTTGGTACCAAAATTTTCAGAAAGAAGTGTTATTGTAAATTTTTCATAGCAGACTTGTTGAAAAATTAAAATAATTTTGTAACACTATACATGTTTATGATAAATGTGTATTACAATAATTTCGCAATAAATTATAAACAATGATATTGATCAAATATTTTACAATATCGTTAATATGATTTATACACACATGTTCTATTTTTACTAACCGTAAGTTTTGTTGAAATAGTTAAGAATACATATCGGGTTTAATAATCGTAAATTATTATCATTCTTAACCGATTTCTTCAATGTAATACACAGAATTCAAATATTAATATTAGTTATATAGATATATATTCAAATAGGTAATAATATAATCAATTTCATTTAAAATTACATTATTCAAAAGGTAAATGTGTCGTTTAATCTGATCATATAACGCGTCAATGTGTATATTTTGTGACATATGTAATAAATTAAATTACGTTATGATTTAAATTTGTCAACGTATGAACGAACAATAATGTTAAAAATCTATACAAAAATAAATAAGTACATATTAATGTATATATAAGAGTATGTAAATAAATATAAGTGCATAATTACTTATGTTTATAAGTAAAATTCAAATTTTGAATATGATTTAATATAATTTGCACTAACATGTCCATTTTAAATTATGTGCATTTCGTGAAGTGTATTTCATTATTATTATTATTATTATTATTATTTTTTTTTTTTGTATGTATAGGTAAACTATACACTTTTTCGGGTATAATAAATTCAGTAGGAATCTAAGGGTAAAGCTTTCTGGTAGGAAATTAGTTTTAGTTTATAATTTAAAGAAGACATTTTTTCTATACTGCAGTTATTTTTTTAAACGTAAAAAGGAAAACTACCGAAAATTACTAAAAATTTTCAATAAGTTATATACATACACGTATATAATATATACCTATTTAAATATTATATATATATTTAATATTATAGAAATTTGTTTAACTATATTTCGTGAATAGTATTCCTATTTACTTAAAGTATGTATTATAATTCATAATATATTGATATAGTGTTTCAGACATACAAGGTCAAGGCTGTACTATGTGTATTTTCCGTGTATGGTTTAAAAAAGTAAAAAACTGATGAGCATTGTTTCATATTGTCCTAACATAATATTGTGTAATTATAATATGATGTAGTTATAGAAATAACGTTAATTACATTTATTTAATTTTAAATATAAATATTATTATTGTTTATTATAATTTATAATAAAAATAATATGTAGGGTATATATATAAGCTATCATAGTTTTCAACGACAGAACTTTAGGAATAAACTCCTGCTAATGAATAAGGTTTTAAAACTTGTTTGTGTTTATCGAATATCAAACTTTCAACATTTTTTATTTTAATTAATTTCAAAAATAATTTCACTACATGGATAGTTTAACATATTATTTTATATATAATGTAAATTGTATTATATAAAATAATTAAATAATTTTTGTATATGTTATGTATTATTATTGTTTATCTACCAAACAATTATATTATTATTATTATTTTTAAATACCTATGTCAAATTATTGGTTTTTGACAATGTTCATGTCAGAATTTGACGAAAATACAGAGTTTAAAATTTCCAAAAATTCCATATAATTTTTTTTTTTTACTGCTATAGAATGTGTGAGAAAAAATGATCTAACTTCAAGGTCAGGATCGCAATAAAAACGCAACATATAATATGTTATTATTATTATTATTATTATTATCATTTTAATGTAATCGTCCAATCTTTCGTGTCAAACTCTCACCACTTTAGTTTACTCGTAAAACGACCATAGTTCATTAAACATGAGTATCTAATAATGTTTTGAAATTTGGAGAATTTCATCGTTTTGAGTTACATAAGAATGTGGTAAATCGTATACTCGTCGGGATTGTTAGCGCAACGTAGTGGTGAAGCTGAGAAACACAACAGTGAATAAAAAGTAATTCAGTAGTACTCAGTTTAGCTTCTATACACTTAGTCTACGTTTAAGATGATAGATGAAGCTAACAATTAAGTTTATAAAACACAATATGCTTTTCGTAATTATATAATATATTATGTTCGAAAAGTATAATTTGTTTTATCCTATAAACGACATAACTACGGAAATTTTGATGCACCTTTATCAAACATATGTTATCAATATCGTCTGTAAATAATATACCCATTATCCACACATATTTTAGTAAACATTAAATAAACAATTATTAGTAGAAAACTATAAAAAAATTACGATTATTCTATAATTATGATTAAAAGTCAAGATTATAAATGATAGGTATGAAAAAACTCAAGGGAGCAATTACCACAATCTCTATACATTGAAATATATTATTTGACCCTTCACACAAAGAATATATTGTGTATATATATATATTATATTATAATGCTCTTATTTTCTACAAACATATTTTTACATACATACGAATATATAGTATTTAGAATATTATAGTACATTCTAATTGTTTTAAAGTTTATAACTACAACATATTAATTATAATTTATAATTACACACATACATACATATTTATAATTCAATATTATACTATTTACTTAGAAATGAATACATATATATTATCAAAAATATTATATTAAAAAGTAAGTTTGCCTATAGAGTATTCGTATATAAACACGATTTGATATAGATAACTTTTTTTTATTTTAATAGCTGTCAGTGGCGTTTTCTCTGGGTTGCAAGTTGTGCGTTAACGCCTTACAAAATCTACGTGTGTAATAATTATTTTGATTATACCAAATAAATATGTATTTTAAAAATAAAAATCAATATACGATTGTTTACATAATATATAAATAATACCAAATATATATCGATTGTCATAGATCCATCTATTATTAGTTTATTATGGAACACGAATAAATATATTGAATCGACAAAACAAACAAACAACCAAATGTGTTTATATATTGTAGGACGTTAAATATTTTGTCAACGGCTTCATGATACCTTTGTACCTATTTAGGGTTGTAGCAAGACCCAACAGCGCCCCTGGCAATGAACAGAATTTGCGCCCCCTCCTTAATCACCGTCATTCCTATGAAATATTTGTGGTAGAGTAATAAGAAAAACAAGGGCTTTTCACAAATTTGTCGATTGAACTGTCCAAATAATTGCCAACCCAAAAATTGTTTTCCTAGTGAGATAGTACACCCTCCCCGCCCCCTCTTGCTGACCTTATAATCACCCAATTTGTTTTTTTATTACCTTAAAAAATATAATTAAAAAAACCATCTTTAACGTAAAAATCTCCTTTTTTATTATATATTAAAATCATTACATATAAAAATAATAAATTAAAATTGCACTTTTCTTGCCTTAATTGCAGTGAAATAATCAAATGATAATTGGTTGGCCAAATTTTTTTCTATAGATAAAATTGCCATACTTGTCATACGATTTTAACTCATGTAGATCTTAAATAATTTGTGATAATCTTTAGCTTACTAAAACTTCTTTCACATGTAACTGTAGTAACTGAAATGGTTAAAAATATTCAATGCCACATATAAGGATACAAATCTTGAAGCGTATAGTGGTATATACATTTTAATAAATCTAATTGAGAGTCTGACTGAAACGAACACATTAATGTAGATGCTTTAAGTTAAAATTTTTCAATTTCTAAAAATAATTCTGGGAAATCTATATCACTTTCATACTTTAGTGCCAAATTATTAAACCAACGTTTTAACTCATCGGAAGGCATAACCTTTAAAGAATTTCCGGTTGAAAAGTTGAAGTCTACTGTAATTTCAGACATACATCAAACTAATGTTTTAGTAGGTATTAGTTATTAAATAATTATATTTAAATGTACTTTACATTTAAAACAAATTTTATGGGAACCATTACCAAATTTTAAATTAAAAATTGCAAAAAAATAACCATACTCGGAATGGGAGTTAAATCAGAATCACTTCTGTGAAACGCGCCACACGCTCCCCATTTGATCGCGAGATTAGAATTTTTAGTCAACGCAACTATCTTTATATTTAATAAATAACGAACAAAATTATAACAATTAGTAACATAAGTAATTTTAAAGTAATTTTAATGAAAAATTGATATTTGAAGGATTCAATGATGATCTTAAACTTTTGACCAGTAGTAAATATTTTGTAAAATAAAAACAAAGACAAATAAAATAATAGTGTATGAGTAGCAGTTACCACATAATAATTATTAATAAATATAATAATGAATAATAATTAATATAATTGTAATTATATAATATGTTTATGCCTGTTTTTTAAACATTACGCGACTTATTCGATTGACGAAACTAGTGCAAATGATAAACATCTGGTTTCGTAAACGAATCGTTATTAAATCGATGCATTTTTAATTATTAAATCTCTCAATTATTAATTCAAATTAAAAGTAGTGACACTTTTGCAATACAATTCGATGAATCGACAGATCTTACAAATAATGCCCAGTTAATGATATTTGTGAGATATCAATATAATCTACAAATAAATGAAGACTTAATTTTTTTGTGAAATTCTTTCCGAGACAACTAAAGTTATAGATATATTTAAAAAAGTAAATGATTTTTTTCTTATAAACAAACTAGACTGGTTCAAATGTGTTGGTGTATGTACAGATGGAGCAGCAGCAACAACTGGTAGAATATCAGGGCTTAAAGGAGAAGTGATGAAAGTTAATCCTGATATAAGATTTGTTCATTGCATTATACATTGAGAACATTTAACTTTTCGAAAAATTGGCTATGAACTGAATTCAATTATGAATGACGTAGTATCATTGGTACATTTTGTGAAAACCCGTTCTCTTAATTCACGACTTAATACAGCTAGTTTTTGGGATGAATCGCAATCTAATTATCAACATGAATATGGATCAAACCGAAACAACCATAATTCAAGTAATTACTTCATAATTGTATATTATATTATTTTGTTTAATGTACGAAAGAAGTTTGTCAACGTTTTAAACATTTAAAACTATTAAGCGTAAATCAGGTAAAAAACTAAAAAGGTACCATGTTCAATCGTATCTATTTTAGTATTTTACCGTTACGCATTCGCAGTATAAATAATACTATTAGTCCAGTCAAATTAGACATAAAATAGGACTCAGCTCGGAAAAATTCATACCTAGCTGAATTTTGGTACACACCTTTATTAGACCGTTATAAAAATTGTCTAAAAAGTTCCCATTGGTATCCCGCTTGCTTCAAAAGTTATTCGAGGTCAAAGGTCGCAAAAATAACCTTTGAGTGAATACCACGTTTTCTATTGGTCGTACGACAAAATATTTCAAATGAAACTAATAAAAGAGATAATTATCTATAAAAAAGATTAAATGCATTTTTCGTGTGACCGTTTTTGCAGTACAGGACTTGCCAAATGACATTTTTTGAAAATTTTGATTTCCCCCCCCACCCCCCAAAAAAAAAAGCTTTTTCGTAAATATCTTGATTTCTATTCATCGTGCGATAAAAAGTTTCAGAATAAAATGGCAGAGGAAGAAATTTCCTATAAAATAATGTATTTTTTATGCACATACAACCGTTTTGAACCGTTTTACGACTTTTGATATTTCATCCCATAAAAAATACATACAAATACGAGATCAAAAATTCCACTCATTAATTATTTTAGGAAAATTTTTTTTTTAAAAAGGTCAAGTATTGAGCGGTAAAATTTTCTAAAGATATACCCTAATAAAAAAAAAAAAAATCTGTCTAAATCTAGATAATGTTCTTCTTTATAATATGTATATTTTTAATTCAAATTTTTATGATGTTTAAAGGTGACTTCAACGAGAAAAACAAAACTAATATATAACAGTCAATAAAATAAAAAATAATGTCCAACAAATTAACTAACCTATCCAACAATTCAACTTTCCAATTTTTCAAAACAGGAGGCGAAAACGGGCCTGGGAATTAAATTTCTATAAGAGGTTTTTCTTATGAAAAAAATGGGTAAAATAGTTAGCATTTTATATTATATAAGACGAGAAGCTTCGCTTATCGTTGGGGACAAGCCCCCGAACCCCCCACCAAATATATTGGGGAGCATTCGTCGTTCAATTATAAAGCACCTTGGAAGCAAGAACATCGAATGTGTTATCCGCTTATAGCAGGAAATTTACTCCGTTTTGGAAATTTTACACGATTACAGTTTATTATTTAGTGAGCTTGGAAATCGAGGATATTGGAAAAGATGAAATCAATGGTAAGGACACTAAGACTATTATATACATACTGTATCCAATTTACTGTCTTTTTTAGCAACTGGAATCTCATGTTCTCAAAGCAATTGGTAGTTTGGGAAATAAGAACACCATTGTCGAGGACACTGGATGCAACATCACCGAGTTTGTTAATCTCTTACAGCGGCCAATTTAGGATAATTTTTGACTTCCTATAGTATATCCAGGATATATAATTGATATATTTGACCTAGATTATTAAACAAAGATATTAAGACTGTTTTAGATTAGTGTTAAATTTAAAGATATTTGAAATTTGGCAGTACTACAGTACCTACTGATATTATAATACTACATGTTATTTTATTTTTAGTCATATAGTATCTTTCATTATCATTTGTATTAAAAAAAACACCCTACCGAATATGTTGCTATAATAATTTATGTTTGTGAAATTTGAATTCATATTTCTTTAGTATGTCTAAGTAATAGTATTTAGTTAGTATTTATAGTAATAATAATTTCGTATGTATTTAATAAATGTTATCAATATTAAACACATAGTATTATTAATACTAGAAGTTTGACAATAGTCGTAGAATATTTTTGATCTTTGAAGTGTATACTCAATAGAAAATTTTTTTTGTAAATCCTATAATTAGTAGGTACATTTATTATAATATCATGTTTATAAACTTATAGGTATGGTGGTGCTCAAAATATAATACTGTATACCTTAAGATGTTAGCAGATTGTTTTATTATGTAATGTTAGTAAGACTTTAGATGTAGTTTTTTAATTAATTGATAAAATAGTAAAGATTTATTTAACAGAAAATATTTTGTATTTTTAGTCCATTTCGTGTTTTTGTGTAATATTATGTTCTTGAATACAACATTTACACCGTAGTCCATTATTTTAGTTATAGTTTTACCACAGATTAAATCTGTAATCTGTGGTTTTTCTTATAATGTTACTAATATGGTTAATATTTTATGATTATGTTATGTAATCGTTGGTTAGGTTTTTAGTTTGAAATTTATGACAAACAACAATAATATTGATTTGTATTTATTGACATTTGAGCTATTTGATATCATTTAATATCAGTAACATATATATATATTATGTTTGTGTATGTATTTGTGTATAAAATATACAACCACAACGTCAACAACTACAACTACAACCACAACTACAATGTCGTGCAAGTGAGTTAAAGCGCTCCTATCGGACTGTGATAGTACTAGTCAGGGAAGATAATAATATTTATCAATTAACTAATGATACTTTACATTAAGATCTTAATTTGTGATTAATGGTAACGGTAATCAAACCTTTTTATTTTGACGTAAATAATTATTTATTTAATTCCTAATTGTTTAATTAATTACATCTTGACTTATTTTGTCATTTAACTTTAAACTTTTTGTATAAATTAATAAAATGAATAAGAGCAAGTCTAACAAAATATGTTGTGTAGTTGACTGTAGTAATAAATATAAAAATACAAATAACATTAAGTTTTATAATTTTCCAAATCGATCGTATGAACAAGATGTAAAAAACAAATGGATTAAAGCAATCAATCGACTTGAGTAAGTAAATTTTACAATAATTTCCTATACTACTATTTATATTGATGAAATAATACGTTTAATCATTTGATTCTTAATTTTAAG
>JAIPRL010004725.1:0-36085 GCA_025469235.1 Pemphigus obesinymphae | reverse complement strand
AATGCTTATTATTGTAGAAGTTTATAGCTAACTGCTAGATGTCTCTGCAGTTGAAAAGGTTTTTGTAATTTTTTGATAAGAACATTTTCTGGTCAGGAAATCATCTCTCGTCGCCCAACCATAGTATTTATAGCCGTGGTTCAGAATTTTGTCATCAAAAGAAATGACATTGGTTTTGGTATCACTGCTTTCAAATTCAATATATATATATATACCACAAGTATTCTATCGGGCGAACGAAGTACTTGCACCCCTTACTGATGGAAGGAAGTGGTTGTTTTATTGACATTAACAAATACAGTTTACAATATAAATCAATATAGAATATTCGGTAAATAAATATTTCATACGACGATTTAACACTGCTGGTATTGAATGACGTGTACTTTAATTTCACATATTAATATTGACCTTTGATAACATTTTGATTTTTGACATTTCTGTTCACAATACGTTATGTTTGGATTCATCATTAAGACAATATTATTTACGAACTATCTATTTAGAAAACGCACAATATGCGCAGTTTTACACAATATGTGTATTGTCAAAAGAAGTGCACTAGCCGGAGTTTGTCCTTAGCTCTAGGTACTGCTCTTATTTATTGGATCCGAATACTTGTGAATTATTTTTACTGCGGATGATTTAAATAATTTTCATTTCAAAATAAGCATCGGCAATATGTTAGTTTTTTTTAACTATAGACATACAACAGTAGTTTGTTCGTATTAAAACTAATGCCCTTTGTTAAATATCTAAATGTACCTATTATATTATTATGACGTAAACCGATAACGAATATATAGATAGGCGTTTTTTTTTTTTCCATAGCTATAAAATTAAATAAATAAAATGTTATTCCCGACGTCGCGGTCGCAGCTGATAACGGACGATGGGGTATTTATTATTTTTCGTTAACACCATTTTAATAATAATAATAATAATAATAATAATTTCAAATTTGTAATCGATTCGAATTGTCACAAGTTCGCCCGACACGCGTGCGGCGTTAATATGAGTGGGGGGGGGGAGGAGGATAATGATGGGAAATTAATAACGTAAAATAATAAAGCGAGCGAGTATAATATATGTGATATCTATAGAATAATGGTTTGGTATATTTTGAAGAATACATTTACCACACGACAATAATAATAATAATAATAATAATAATATAAAAATCAATTGTGCGCTACTCTGGAATATATTTATATTGTTATATATGGTTTACGATGAACGTGTAAATGACGCCGTTTCCGACAAATGCCACGTAAAATGACAATAATGCAAAAAAAAAAAAAAAATAAAATAAAATAATAACGTGTTTTCTATAAAATACATTGTGTCCACCACTCCCCGGGGAATTTTCATTCCTACTATATCGTCGGCCCTTCATTACACAATATGATATATTGTGACGACGACGACGACGACGGGTGCGATATCACTCACGCCTTTTAACGTCATTTGCATATACGCATAATATGGTTTGCACACGTTATTGTGCGCGTAATGAATCAAAAATTATACGCAAAGACACATGTGGCAGTATACCTATATAGTAATTTGATAACACAAAGAGCATAGGTATATTGAACAAAATCAACATCGTCACGACCCCAACACGTTTACATAACTCGACGACTCGTCCTCGCAGGACATACACGAAAAACAGCTGAAGAGCGCGTGGTTCGCATACTATATTATATTTTCTATTATAATATATCGCAATATTAATATTTATATTTTAAAACGACCGCGACCTCGCATTGATAGTATAATTTTTTTTTTTCCCCCCCGCACAATGATTCGACAGAAAAACGGGACGTATAATATATTATATCTTACGGTTATATTGTTATTAATTTTCGATTTGGACCGGATCCGAGCGAGAAATGTGTTTTACGATACGTGCGAGTTTGATTTTGTTTAACATTTTCATTGTATTTATTAGTATTTTTTTTTTTTTTGTCAAAACTATTTTGAACGGTCGAAACCGTGCAGGACAATGCATTTACACAGATCAGAAATCAAACACAGATTACATATACTTTATATATTCTTACTCGAATTTTCAGCGATACTAAAAAATTCCCACTGTTCTTTTAACAGCATAATCCTTTCCAAACGCAACGAATGCAATGAAATCGGTTACCAAAAAATTCCTTAAAAAATAAAATAAATTATGATTGGAAGAAGAACAAAATACTTTTTCAATTGTCTTTAAATTAATGATGGGTACTATCCTTATAGTAGAACAATATTCGATAGTTAGCATGACCGAATAATAATACTTTTTTGATAAAAACTATCAAAAAATTTAATAACCGAATAGTTCTATAGTGATTATTCTGCAGTCTTTATCACTAATTTAAATTAGTTTTATCATTACATAATAATCTTATGCAACTATATATTTATACACCAAAAAAAAATTATACTTATTGTACTTAATTGAGTATCTATATATTTATTTATTTATTTTTAATAAACAGTCTGATACCCAAAAGATAACATATTTACAATAAACATTTTAATTTAAAAACAGCGAAAAAAAAACTATGATAAAAATTTATGATAACAAACAAATTAAAGAAAAAAATATATAAAAAAATGTATGCTAGGAAAGAGATATTTGAGTGAGTTGGCCAATCGTGTGACCGGAGTAAGGTGTTCGTTAAATAAGTAATTCATACCACTAAAAGGAGCCAAAAAATTTACTTTACAAAGGAGTGTAGGTGAGTCTATTAAATCATCAAGTAGTTTTAGGAGGAAGGTATTACTTGCAAATTGCCTATGATCCGCTAATGAGGATAAGCCAAATTTATTAGCAATGGATGAATAATCGGGAGAGGAGGTATTCGATTTTGCATAAATAACCTAACCAATTCTTTATACTAATTTTAATAATTTACTTAAACATATACTTGCAATATGGTTGGTTGCATTATTAATTTTTATTTTGCATTCCCATTAATAATTACTAATGTGTAATAATACAATTATTACCGAGTTATAATATGGAGTACACGAACATATTTCAAATATGTCCTATAACTGAAAAAATTATATAAAAACAGAAAATGTATATAATGATGTTAAATACGAAATATAATGCTTATTAATTATTATTATATAGTTAAACATTTCAAAACATGCAAAATTAAATATACTATTTTGATTCTTTTTGAAGTAGATAAAAATATGTAGCTGAATAAAATTATCATTGTTTATAATAGAAACAAAAAAAATTCTAAGCCGGCAAAATTATATTTATATTTATAAAATACTATAATTTTATATAATACCTATACTGAAATTTTTCGAGATAAGCAAACTATTACGAGGGTCCTACATTGGTTTAAATCAGGGTTTAAATATTCCATTTGACCATATTTAATATTGACATTTTACCACGAATTTTACATTTTTAATGACGTTAAAATACATAGTAAATATGAAAAAAAAAGAAATATCTGTATAGCGGAAATTAACAGTGACATTCAAATAATGCAGTGTCAAAAGATTTCTAGAATAACGATTATCATGACAGTTATAATAGACTATATATAATATTAAATTATAGTGAGAAAAAATACATTGCATTTCATTCAAATTTCAATGGTGACTTTTTATAAGAATCTATATCATTCCCCCATTTGCGTTTTCATTTATTTATATTTTATCATATATTTGTACTTTTCTCTCAGTGAATCTTTATAATATAAAATAATTATTTTGACAATCATTTTTTTTTCAATAAATGCTTTTTTAATTTAAATATTTATCACGTTGTAGTTTGCATAATTAAAAATAAAAATAAATAAATAACAATACCTCATCGAAATGTACAGACAAGCGTAATCTCGAAAATCTTTGGAGGGTTGCGACAAGATGCCAAGAGTTTATTTTTTAATTGCCAAATATTGTAAAACTATCATGAACTTGTTCATTATTATTATTATTATTATTATTATTATTATTTAAATACCGATGGATAATAATTAGTTTAGTGTAAATAAATCCACAAATATTACTACAGTTAACTATAGTAAAAATGTTTTTGCTTTGACTGTGATTTATAGAATTACATGTTTTATTTTTTTTTCCATTTGTCATACTAAAGCTGTTTTAGTATGCTTTAAGCAGTTAGTTTTTTAGTTTTTTGCTGTGTAGTCGAACTAAGAGTAGGTAGTACACTATACAGAATTTAAATCGGCTGACACTTTGATCGCTATCGTGCTGTGATGCGAATTTATCTCCAACTAAATTATTTAGTTTATTAATGTGTGCCCACTGCTTGATGATAGTCGGCCGATGGCAGTTTTTGTTATCACTATTTGTGATTATGTTGGTTTATTTGTGACTTTTATTTGATCTGCAATCCACTAGGCACAAATATGGTTTAAAAAAAAAATATTAATTTTTTAAATGGTTGGTAGTTAGCGTGAAGAAAATCTATCATTTATAACGAAAAATATAATAACGGTGTCTCTCGTAAACGCAAGTCGACCGAATTTTTAATTTTTAATGTGCGTACTTGCATAAAAGCAATGCTGATTACCCGATCGGCCGATAGTTTACTGATTTTTCAATCAAAAGGGAATCGTGTTACCCTTTTGATTTATTATTCAGTCGATTTTTAGTCATGTGTGCGTGTTCCCGTATAACCTAGTGTAAGTCACAAAACCGATCAAACTGTTGGCCTATTAAAAATATGCAGTGCCGAATCTAGAGGGGGGGGGGGGTGAACCGAGCATACAAATTGATTCTGTTAGCCGATTAGTAGACTTAGGTAAAATACTTTTTAAAAGTAATTCAAATACATATTCGGAACACCTTCTAAAAAGTACTAAGAATATGTATCCGAACACTTCATGATAATGGTATTCTCAAAATATTGGGAATACTTCACAAAATATATTCCAATTCTATTTTTAGAATACTATTTTATATCTATTTATACCATATTTCAATTATAAAAATATTAAGTAGTAATTGTTATTATTTAATTGAACATAGACAGTAAACATTGTTTTAACTTTTTTGGATTTTGAGAGAAAAAATTACATTGTAGTTTGGCAGAAACATCTAAAAAAAAAATTTTTTAAAAAGTATTCGGAATACTATATCCAAGTCTGTCTGTTAATTATAGGACACAAAAACATTTCAAATTAAAAAACCCAGTATGGTCAGTTCCATAATATACATAAAATGTATAAACTCTGTCCGTATTGGATACAAAATATATAAGTCCAATATCAAGGCCCGGATAGGTTCGGCTCGTGACCGTATTCAACTAGGTGGGCTGCACAATATTTCGGACGATTAAGTAATATATGGCCAAAAATATAAGATCACAAAGTGAAATTTGGAAAGTTATAATAACCTGTATTCTATAGTACCTATACTAACATATATTTTTTTTAAAGAGTCTGAAACTATTTTCAGGCCAGTAGAAATTCTAAAACTCGGTGGGCCGATACCATAATGAGTTTCAAATTTAAAATTCCGGCCCGGTTCAGTTTTAATTTTAAAGAGCCCTGCCCGTGTAGGTCTTTATTAAAGGTTAAATGTATGTAATATTTGGGGAACAGTTAAATATTTTAAATTAGCCTTTTATTTTTAAAAATATTTGTTATTTATTTATAAATAGTATAAGCTTAGTATTTGGTATATTCTAATAGATAAATTATAATTACATTTAATAATTCATTTGAAACAACATGGTGATAATAATGTTAATAACGTAAAATAATTTACCTACTGATAAGTGTATGCAAATATCTTACGTATTCACTCACAATAGGATTTAGTCGTCATTTCACATTTAGTCGGGTAAAGTTGATTTGCATCGGAGTTTACTCATAATAATTATATGTGACCATGCAAAATTGATTAAGCCAATAAGAACTTTGCATGCGTCTTCGTTCCAAAATTAATATGCAACGACATTTATGGAGGGCTTCGTGACAAAGGGATTTAACTGGATAATTTTAATTTATATTTGCCTTACATGGAATACAAAATATATACATATTGGATATATGATGCAATGAATATTTTTTCAACAAAATAAGGTATGGGTTTTCAAAAATATGATACTTCACTATTATTATTATTATTAATTTAATTTACTATAATGAATGGATTGGGTTTGATTATTACGAAATAATAATAATCGCACATATTAAATAATTGTCTATTGTTCATTTATTTTGTCATTTTAATTATTTTCGACTAAGGGAACAGGACATCCATGTGTTTATTATTAATTAGAACAATAAAACATTTTCTATCAATTTAGTTTAATTTTTATTATGATACTGCATCCTGTTTTAACAGAATCGATTTACTTTAAAACATAGAAATGAATTTAATTTTCTTTACTATGGACTGTCATCGGAAACTTAACTGGATTCTAGTATTTTAGCATTGCGCTGTTCATAACCTTTATTACCTATAATAGTTAAACTTAAAAAGTTCAAAGTATGAAAAAATATTTCTATGATGTATTATCTAAACAATATCATCCTACATGATTTTAGTCTTACCATTAATCATATTATATACTATGCTTATAGTACTTACATATAATACTACTATATAGGTATACTAATATTAATAACCCTATTAAGTTTATACCTATATTTGGATAAAATATATACTGAAGTCACATTTTTGGTATCGTGATATTTGCAATTTCATCTTGAAAAAAACTAGAACATTTAAAATCGAAAAAATCTTATAAAAAAAAATTTCAAAATTTATAAAAATTACAATATAAAATAATGTATTGCAAGATTACGTATATTATATATAATTGGAACAAAATCAATTTAAATTATCAATAATAGTTTACGCGTTTCAGTACCTATATTATGTATAAACATAAAACAGGTCAACAAACGTCAATAAATATGTATAAATATGTCCTTTTATATTTTTATATAATTTTTATAGCTGGATTTAAAATATCACCACATTTACACTATCAACATGAGTTTTTCATATTTAACCTAAATTATCATAATTCCTCGAGTTAATAGCTATTATATTCTCTCTTAATTGTATGCAATGATATATATATATATATATATATATATATATATTAACAACGAGTGACGTTAATCACGAAAATTCGAAAATTCGTCAGTTTATAGAAAAATGTAATATAGCCATGTACGTATTATACACCTATGTTAATTTTTGGCCAGGTTTCGAACATATTTCACATTTTACGAGGACGCAGTAATACAACGTAGGTATTTATGTTTAATCTAATCTTTTTCTAGACTCCAATATACGGTTTATTCTACCGTAAGAATCAAATTATTATATCTAGTCGAAATATGCGATTTTTATTTTTATCTTATGATTCCTTTGCGGTACAGAAACGCCTGGAAGAATTCAATTTGAACGTGGTCGATCGAGTAAGAGAGAGAGAGAGAGAGAGAGGGAGACGGTACCTATGTAATACCGTATATGAAAATGCGGCAATTTACGGTAGCATATTACTAGCTCGTCGTTGCTTCTATATAATAATAATGATATACTATACTATAGTTATTACGTAATAAGCCCTATGGCTTCCACCATACGCTTATAATCGCTGGCAAAAAGAATTAAAAATTAAACGCGCAAGAAAATATTATAAAAAGAAAAAAAAAATACTATGGTAATAACATATTATATTGATAATGAACATATCGAATTTTCGACCGTTTCTATAATGATATAGTCCATTTCGGTCCGGTATACAACGGAATCATCATTAAGCCGTAACTACGATCGATGACGACGATCGAGATATTCGTACATAATCATATTATAAAATATATAATATTATATAATAATAATTCGATAATCGACGGACGATAAATCATTCGGGTTGTTAACGTGTCCTATCGGTGCGCCTCGCGCCGCCGTCTTGTCGCCCTTGTCTACGTATACATAATATGACCTAAGGATGCGACGTTTCCGAATTCTAATTTCCACGAGATTTATCGGCCAACACTGGCCTTTGGCTACGTTCGAGTGCGCATTATCCACCTGTAAATACACGTGTGTTCTCATGAATAAAATTAATTTTTTTAATAACAATACACAATATACTATATTATTAGTATACTATATTATACACGGTATCGGACGGAATTCGAATTTCAATGCTCCGTTCATAAATGTCTGGACGAAAAATTATGTTCCGAAAACGTATAATCGACGAATTTTTTAGACGAGTCGTATGAATGATGTCGGCCGCGGACGTCATGAAATATTGCATTATACATTTCCCTATATATGCCAGTTCTAATATGATAGGCTACAGCCCATAGTTGCAGGGATTGGAAATTAATTTTTATAAAATCTAGAATACCTAAACGTGACAATATAAATAATAATAAAATTATAACCAGCGCTGCCGGCCTAAAATTTAATATATTTTTAATTAATGTTTGAAATAATCTAATAAACATACATTAGAATATAGACAGGGCTAACTAAAAAATATTTCTTTATGCGTGTCGGAGTAATTTTGCCTACTTATTTCTCAAAGACAAGTTGTAAAATAATTACAAAGAAAAAGGTTTTCAACATTTTCACTGTTTTGCCGATTGAACCCCATGTCCGATTAATTGCCGACCGGATTTATTAGTCTATTATTACACTATAGACTTCTATTGTTAAAATAAGTGTAAATCGATTTCACTCTACGTATTATTTAGTGTGATTATAGTTTACTCTAATGAACTTTGTGTTCATTCGTTAAAGTCTTCAGTGCGTTGACAATATTTTGGTACTCAATACGCTTACATTTAATGATAAAGCAATTAAACGATTAGGTATTATTTTTATATCTTTTTGTTCTATAATTGTATAAGTATTTTTATAATAAGTACATGGATAAATGTATTAATTATTTATTAAGAGTACGCCACATATTTGATTTTTAAGGGTTACGTGTATAGGCATTTGAAGATATTTTTAGAATAATATAAAAAAACTAATAATTTAAAAATATTTAAGTACATTTTAAAAGTAATTTAAAAAAAGGTCTGTGTCAGTACTACTTTTTATGTTGCGTAATCATGATATTTGTTAAAAAAAAAAAAAAAAAAAAAAAACAGTTTTACAACAAAAATATATTCTCATACTGCAGTAGTTATAATTAAGAAACCAAATTTTTACACAATATTGTATACAAAATTGTCTGTGTTCTATAATCGTATTTATTCCGATATCACAAATATAACTGCAATCTTTCAATCTTATATATTTTCTAAAAATACCCCGAAAAATGGTTTTTACAAAATAAATAAATAATTTAAGAATTCATATTTTTTTTTGAAAGACGACGACAGGTATTTTTTTCTACAATATTGTGTCAAAACTTGAAATTTTAAATCCAACTACAGTCTGATAACGATTTATTTTCGGAAAACAGTTCTTTACGGCAAAACAATATATGGTTGTCATCCTCTTGAAAAAAAAAACGTAATACAGAAAACAATAAGGTTCTATTAGTTCATTAAAACCTTGCATATTTATCGTATAAACGCCATCTTCGGAAAATTTTTGAAATACCACAAAATTCCAAGCCTGGAATATGATAGTCAGATGTTTTCATCTTGAGTAATCGACCTCGAATCGATGAAAACTATTTGTACTATTTTATTTATTTTTTTTATTTATATATTCTCCCAAACCACTCATCGGGTTAAAATTCGTCCTTGTATTATAGTGAGTCGTGCGAGTAATATTGTTTCGCGCGTCATGATATATAAAATATAAGTATCGTTACATTGGAAATACAAATATTACAAATACCATAAATATATTATGTTGAAAATCCGAACGTCCGTCAATCGTGTTCAATATAACTCTGTCTCATTTTAGTTTAATCGTCTCTAGACTTTCGTTAAAATTACATATTACAATATACAACCCGATTATTTTCCAAACACTTCGAATCACTGTATTATTATCGTTTTTTTTACCAACCGTATACATACAATATAGACAACTGAAAGGTTGTATGAGATGACTCGTCGTTGTTGTCTTCTACCATCAATCACTATACCCTTTTTTTTTTTTTTTATGCATTTTTATAAATCAATTTACACTAAATATTAAGTTGATTCTACAAAATGCATTCAACTCTTTCCGTTTAAATAGAAAAATAGGTACCTATCCAAAAGACCATCTGTAGGTATTATATTGTATTACATCCGTAAACTTGTACGTACAGGTATATAGACATCAGACATATATTTAGGAAAGGGTTCATTTTTCGCTCAATTATATTTCCTTACTTGTTAATATATGTGTTCATTTCCGTAATCCATAATAATAACATCATTTTATGAAATACATTTTTCGATATTCACTGTCCATTGTGTATTATTTGTATATATATAATCAACTATTTATGTACGTTAACCGAAATCATCGACAAAAGCATCATCACGACGTTTTATTACTTATCTATATTTTACAACAACCATTAATTTATATTCATGTATTTGTGTATATATTTATAAACATTTTACAATTTGACATTTTGAGCGAAGCGAAGATCTCCAACTGTTATAACGATGACATTTATTTTTTAAAATTTTTTTTTCTGTAAACAACTGTTTCACTAGAAGACTTGATCCAGTCATTACACATAGGTATACCTTTTTTCTGGTAGAAAATGTGATTAAGATGATACTTCAAAGAGGCCATTTTTCTAAAATGGTAAAGCAGACAAGAAGGTAGTTTCTTCGTAGTTCCAAAAAAAATGAACTGCCTTAAATTTTTAATTTTCGGATATTATTTATAAAACAATTTTACTTTCATCGTACCTACATTTTTTTCAATTAATTTCCAAAATTATTTTTTGATAGTAATATACAGTTATATATATGTATATTACCCCAAACATCGCTCAGAATCGTTTTATCAAAATAAATCATTACTTTCAAATTCAATATATTCACCAACTGAAATATCCTACCAATAAACTACTGTCTATACTATCAATAACCTACTGTTAGAATTTAATAATAATGTAGTTATTTTAAAAACAACTATTGACAGTATATAATCAGCAACAAATATAATATGTTATTGAACATATTCTAATGTGATTATTATATCATTAACATTATAATTTAATATTTATTGCGATTTCTTCGCCAATAAATTACCAATAATGTAATAATTATTTTATCACAACTATATACACGATATCAAAACTTAAATTATTTTAATCACGAAACGTCAAGAAAATTGCTTAGTAAGAAAACGTCCATTTTAACGTGTTTCTTGTCGTACAGCGATAAGAAAACAAATGACTTGGAAACTCGAAATCTTATTGAACACTGACAGACTAAATTATTTTGTCATATTAGTGAAGCTATATGAGCAAAACATCCAAACGAAGGGTCCGAGTGTGCAACAAAAACACCAATATTATGCGGCATAAAATTATATTATATGTGACGTTTATGTGGCTTCGGAAATTTAAACGAATTGGATTTCGAAATGTTTTGAGGGCAAAACCAAATTGCACTTATTTTTTTGTAATTTTACTCGGATAAAACCAAGGATTTTAATTAAATTTCAATTATTTTTTATTGAAGTAACCCTAAACTTGTACAAAAAGTATAAAATTACTAAAATAAAAATAAATATATCTTAAATAGCCCACCTGTGATTTTATTTATATTTATTTATCATTTTACATACAAGCTTAGTAAAAAAAGTTATTGAAACCTATCCGACAAATTGAATTGTCATTTTTCGGAATTTCTTATAAATAATTTTTGGTAATATATTAAAATATATACAGAATTTTCTAAACATATGTGTAAATTCATACAAAAGAATAATTTGATTTTATAACATTTTACAAAGAATCAAATAATGTTAATAAAGTTTTATCCGATATTTATAGATCAGATTTTGTTTAAATAAGAAACATTTAAAACATTCGTCTAGTGGCCAGATATTTTTTAATACTCTAAATAAATTTTATTTTTATTTTGTTTCATAAGTCTCACCGTTTTTGAAAAATTGTTTGAATTTATGTTAATATATTATATAAACAATTTTTAATTACCACAAACGTCGAACACATAATAAATACCCGACAATGTTTAATTTTATAACTATTTATTTGATCCAGATAAAGTTAGAGCCAGGCATGAAGTCAGAAATCTTTTTTGAGAGTTTCTATTTTTAAAAGTTCTATAAATATTAACATATTAAGCACATTTTTAAGTGTTTAAAATGATACAACAAAATAAACATTTTGGTTGGAAAGTCCACGCCCAATGAATCTCCCATGTAAAATCTTGGAGTAAAACTTATATATTTACCTAAATTTCGTTGTGGTGAAACTAAAATTCAAATGCTGGTCAGTAGAGGATGGAAGCAATTCGCCCGTGGAGTAAAATGATAAAAACAAAGCTTCGGTGTGTATAACATTAATATTACTAGAACTAACTAATTTATGACGATGAAACTTCGAAATTAAAAATTGCTATAAATAGCCCAAAATTTGAAAAATATTAAAAAAATTGTTTACGTTAATATTGTATTTAAATACATTTTGTCTAAAAGCTTAAAAAATTTAGGACTATTATCTACGGTAAAATAACGAAAAAGCATACAAAATAATTACTCTATCCTCTTGAATGGGCTACCACAAAACGTTTGCATTTTTTTTACCGGTCGGTTCGTGTGTGGTTTTTGTACATTTTGTATTTTATTCTACTCGGAACATTGTATAAAATATAATATCATGTACCTACCTATGTACGTACGGTGTTGACTGGAGCCAAGACAAACATGTTAACAAATTAAACAACTACCGGACGTCGTAAAGAGCAGTCCTGAACAAATACGACGTAAATTTCTGTTGGGATTTTTTTCTCCTCTCCCTCGATCACTCTGTCGCTCTCTCGCACACTCTCAGGGCCGCGTCCCTTTGTGCCCGAATATTTGGTTTCAAAGCAAATCGACGGAGGAGAGCAAAAACAACAGAAAACGTTGCCAACACAATAGACGGCTGCACCACTCGAAGTGCATAATATACATATATACGCGTCTATATTCGATACACATGTATAATATATATATATATATATATATGCAGCCGTCGACGTATAGTGTTTCGCCCACGCACCGTCGGGACAATCGGTAAAGATCATTTCCCCCCTACCCCCACGTGTTCGAAAAAAAAAAAACGTTCATAGTCCAATTTGTTGAGAGGAAACGGTGTAAACAAACATGACTCACGCGTTTGTGTTGTTTAATTTCCAAAACGTTTTACCGTACAGCGTGACGACTTTTCAAATATAAAATACTTATATCCGTATTAAAACTTTAACGGAATATATTTTCGATTTTAAATACCACTTCGGTTATCCCGTATTACATTTACATAGGCACGGAAAATCGTACGCCGCCCGATTTGGTTCAGCATATTTTTATGGTATAAGAATACGATTCCATATACGTTTTAACTTTTTGGTAACCCGATTCCGTACGAAACCGGGTACATCGTTATCAAATTATAAGTGCGACCGAAAAAAGTATATACCTAATCCGTATTAGTTAGCTGTTATACTTACTTAGACGTTGTGTTTCGCAGCAAATCGGGGGATGTTTTCGAATTAAACAGCCCGACTGAGCGAAGCGAGTGATGATTCTGCACAGTCTATAGGTGCGACTGAAAGACGTAATTTCGCGCGTTAAATCCATTTCGTTGACACGTTTGGTAACTTACTGATAAAAAAAAAATAAATATTGCCGCCTTCGTATACTGTGGCCATTTCGGCGTACTAACGTTGCATTAAAACACCATACGGAATCGTGTCATAAAAAATGTACTGTCGGAAAATGAGCATACGGAATCGTGTTCTATCCATTTTATATGACGAAGTGATATTGTATAAGACGTGATGTTCCAGGTATTCGAATTTTGGTTCTTCGACAAACATAAACGAATTAACAAAAATCCGGTCAGTAGTGTATACTGTGTCGAAGCTCTTCGTTTTTTAGGTAGGAAAATGGTGATGGATAGATTGAATTCGAAAGGAATGATAAGACATTTATTTCAATATAAAAGATTTTATATCTACATAAATATTACAGTTGAAAATTTTATAATAACTCCATATATTGTATTATATTATTTTAGTATACCTACATACCCAGTATCCGAATAAATATTATATTTTAGACAGATATACATTTTGTTAAGTCGCCCTCTAGTAGCTAACAAACATAATAAAATATTATATACCTTTTGGCTAAAATATATGCCGTATAGAGTAGGTAGTTTATAGGTATGGTTATGTATATAGTATACTAGAGGTGGATCGAACTCAACATTTAGGTGACGAGCCGAAATTTGAAGTTTAAGATTGAACCCAAACTTGTACCGAAATTTTAGTTTGTTTGTCGAACCTGAACCCGAACCGAACTTTTAGGTCAACAATGAATCTATATACTTTTTACAAAAATAATTTAATATCTACTTATAATAAGTAAAAAAAAAAAAAAGCTCATCATCTTTTTCTGGTCTACCTAACTCGAAGTCATATATAAAAATAGTTCGGAAAATAGTTGGAACTTCTACTCAAGTTCGAACTCTTTAATCAAGTTCAGTTCGGTTCGTCTTTTTACAACTCAAGTTCAACTTTCAAACTCAATTTTTCAAACTTCGAACTGTTCGACCCCCCTATATAGTATACGTATATATGTGTGTTTTTCTTCTTTTCCAAAGAAACTACTAAAAAATCTGAAAAATTCTATGTACATGGTACCATCTAGAGTTGGCTTCCTATCGATATCATACCAATGCCATAGCTCCTACTCGGCTTCTTCTGGTCGAAAATTGGCATACTGAAAAAAAATATATATACATAATTGTCAAATCAAAAGCTTCTTAGATGGGCTCAGAATCTAAAATCTTAATTAGAATTATTTATCGTAATAAAATATGTATACTCTGCGTAACATGTAATTGGATCATGTCTTCCAGTCAAACAGCTATATTTATAGAAGAAATAAAAACATTGTAAAAAGCGCATCGAGCTGTACTTGGCAACAAAAAATCGTATTATATGGTTGTCCTATAATTTTAATAAAAATAATATTATGTACAGAATAGTGTTTAAATGTTTATTGTTTTATATACATGGACCACAATGTTTCAAATAGTTAATTATTGTTATAGAACATCATAGAAGCGACATCACGACACATACAGATGATAACAGTTTGTATACAAAATTCGGTGATCTGGCCGTGAAGTTAGGAACGAGCGTCCAGGAGCCCTGTCTTGAAGTTATTAACGTTTATTCTTCTATGAAATGAAAACCAAATCCTAGTAACAAAATGTCGTAAGGAGTTGTAGCACAAGTATTTCATAGGAAAATATATTAAAAGTTTAAACGTACGTATAATCTCATTTTCTATAATTCCATTGTTTATTTGAAAACCCCAGATGTTGAGACTATAATCTGGTAGGTATATTTTTTTATATTAATTTTATCACAATTGGATATGATTATAGGTACTCGTAATGATAAGACTTTCAGCTATTTTTGAGGTCAACGAAAAATACATTGACTGAACAATGAAAATCCGTACAGTGACTCTTCTATTATGTTCTAGGTTATTGTAGGGAAAATACCGGTGCTGTTGCAAATTAACAAATGAGCAGATGGATGTGCGGTATTTTAATGAGACACGTTTTAAAAATTGTGATTTTTATGATTAGTGAGTAAAAAAATTTGTTTTGGGGAGAGGGTGAGGGGGTTAAAGTAAGAACAGAGTAAGATAATTTATTTATATGATTATAAGCGTGTAATGAGATGAGTTTGAAACACAAAGGTACAAGAAAATAATAGACTAGGTTATGTAACGATATATTCCTAAAAATAAATTAGCAACATTTTTAAAAAAAATTCTGAAATTAATTATTATTATGTGATAAGAAGTGTTAAAAAATATTTTGGAAGTACATGTCATTGTACATACATTATCCATTATTGGTAAAAGTAAGTTCCTACTACCTATACATATGAGACATAACAGGTGATATAAAAGCTACACAATATACAAATATATATACATATATTATATATAGTATGAGGAAAATTTATAAAATGTATTTTCATTTTAATTATGATTGTAAATTATGTGTATTGTTTAATTGTATCATGTTATAAATTTATATTTTAATTTATCGCAATTATTAGAAATTATTATTTCATTTTGATTAATTAAATTGTACTAAAGAGTAAAGTTATGTAAAACTATTTTTTTAAGTAGAATAATATGTAATACACTACCTATTTGATAAAATAGAAATTTCAAATTCAAGGTGTTCCAATACATATTATATATATATATATATATTCTTCTTTCTTATTTAGTTTTAATTTAATTAAAATCGTTTTATGAATAATTTTAATTTTTCTAAACCTTTACAATAATAACTATTTTAATTATATATAATTGTTATTAATGTTAATGTTACATTCAAATTTATAACGCTTATTATTTAATTTTATTTCAAATTCTTAAATCAGAAGTATTTATAATAATAATATTTTAATAAATAATTACATTTAAAAAGAGCATACATTTAATTCATGATGAATTCAAAATAATTAATTATTATATTATTTATACAATTTAATTTAGTCCCGTCTCTAAAGAAACCATCAGTGATATTTAGTTATAATATAATAAAATTAATTATGTAATAATATTATATTTTAACAATTAAACTATCAAAATAATATTATGAGTATTATTTTATAATAATTAAATCAATTTAGATATTCAGCACACGGAGAGAATAATATTTTATACTATTTTTATTTCATTATTATTAGATATTTCGAAATTAAAAAATACTTTTATTGATAAAACATATTATAGAAAGTTTATTTTAAATATTAACCAGCTAATTTTCATTATAGATTTTGACATTATAATGAGTGCTTGTCAAGTGGTCGATTAAAATTTGGTCATGAAGTCATTAATATGAAGCAAATTGGAAAACCTATATGTTGCGGAATATTTAAAACATATATACCTACACTAAATTAATTTTAACCTCAATGGATAACGATAATTGATCGTTTTCTATTACGTAATAGAAAAAATACGGTAAATTATAATAATAAACATTACTCATTTGGATTTTCTGACAGATTTTGTTGGTTACATTTACATGAAATAATATTTAAAATATATAAAAATGTACGATTATATTGTACGTACTATATTTTGGTGATTAAATTTTAAATAAATTGTTTCCAAACTTATAAATTTTTTTTTTTTTTGATAATAAAAATGTTACTCTTCGTTTCTGGAAAAAAAAAAAAAAAAATTAATTTATGTTTGAATTTTAGCGATGTACATGTGATTGCCAATGACAAACGCCTTGAAACTACAGTATAGTTTCTGTATAATAATATGTAGATGTCCGGTCGGTTTACGTTTATCCATCCACTTGTAATATATGGTTGCCGAATACCGGGTTGGACGTATAATTTTGGTACGTTAAGTGAGTAATGTTAAAAAAAAAATGTAAAAGAGATATTTTTATTGTCCGGAGATGTTTTAATATTATTATTTTAGCAGAAAATAATTTATTCCATTCTGTTTGATGTTTGTATATAGAAAAAAAAAACAATGTATTATAATAATAATGTAACGTCTATGCCACACGACTTTGGTTTTTTATTTTTTATTTTATTTTTTTTTTGTAAAAAGTAGAGACAGGAAAAATAATTGGTTTTTGTGAAATTTTCTATTTTAAATAGTACCTAATTTAATTCGAATTACGTTTTACGTGTTTGAAAAACGTTTCATGATTAAAAACGTCGTATATGTTGTATATTATATTATTATGTTTCGATATGATATTATTTTCGGATTTGAATGTCGTGTGTGTCAAAAAAATACCATATTTCGGTGTTCGACCGCCGGACGACGATGACGTACGTACATTTTTTAACGATATATATATATATATATAATATATAAGTGTAATTATAAACAAAAATTAAATCTTCCGTCTTTTGTGCAAAGTACAAGCAACGACATGATTGTCTGGATACGTATTTATTATTATTTTTTTTTAATCTATTACTCGTCTATCATCGGAACGGTTGACGGGTCTCCGGACGAAATTTCGGCCATCCCAATTTATAATAATTATAATATTATATATAAATACGATGCAATATTACGTTTGGACGCATGTCCGACCATCACGAACGAGGGCCAAAAAGCTTGGCGTTTTAATAACATTTCTCGTGTATGGAAATTCGTTGAAAATGTTCTCCGAGTCATATCAAAGGACGTGTTATTAATGCGCCAATGTATGTATAAAAATATTGGTAAAAAAAAAAAAAAAAAAAAAAAATACGCATAAAATCCAGTCACTGTAAAGAATATGTTTTTGATTTTATAATATTATGTTGCCGAAGATTGTAATCGTGCGATCACAATTATATACCACATAGTAGATATATGTATAATAATAGAGGTAGGTACACGGATACACACAGGTGTGGGCCAAAGATTAATATTTATTGATATAGGCACACCGGATGAAACGGATTTTAATTTTATCTTAACCATCCACTATCTACAATATATTGACAGGAAAATGTAATCACCTCGTAAAACGAAAGGTGTATTATCGATCCTTACGTTTATCAGCCCGGGTGAGGTGTATCAGCATCATGTTTCTCTGGAAAAAATATATGTAACGATCCGACGATATATTGGATTTCTATGATAATATATTATACGTATAATAGGTGCCTACTTAAAATGAAACTGTTGGTCCAATATGGGTCCGAGAGACATTTTGATGTAACGATCGAGAATATAGTTTTATTTAAGATTATTAGCGTAAAACTTCGGTTTCTACAGATGTTTTTAGGTCATTTGACGCGTTTTAATCGAAACGAGCGCGTTGAAAATAATACGCTCAAAATAATAATGATATATTATAATAAACACATTTTTTTTTTTTTTTTTTTTTTTTTGGAAACCCATTGCGTATATTTAAAGATGTAATCTCTTGGGTGAAACTAAAGGACACCACATAAAATGCAGTTTTGTCCCGATTATTAAAATACGTGTAGTATAATATAGAAATTAACATAGATCATCGATTTCCGGATCCAATTAATCATTGTTACGTGTGTATTATAACGCTATATTATACGCGGAATGGTGTCCAAACACGAAAATATCTCAAGAAACCTGTTTCGTTATTTTAGAGTAATCTCCGACATATTTTTCTTTATTTGTATAATATACAAAATACCATATCGTACCTAATAAAACATTCTGATCCGAAATACCCGCCCGAAACGCAGCGGTGAAACCAGCGGGTAGACCGACTACATTATATTGCACTCAAATTTCGTATGAATAAATGATTAAAATATACATTTTAAATAAAATACTGAAATATACATATTTCAATGCAGTCACTATATTACAGATAGAACGATAATCGTAATCGAATTAGGTAAGATTACGAATCTAAAAAAAATTATCGGTTTTCCTGTCGAATTTAAGATGGATATCAGGTTTTATATAATTATTATTAATACCTAGTTGCTTTAGAGGACGCTATAATATCCATTTTTAAGGGAGTCTGTTTAGGCAATTTTTAAAAACTTTTTTTGATCAATTATAATAAAATTTGTTAAAATACATTTTATACATTTTAAAAGTAATTAAATAATTACACTAAATATTTGAATAGAACTTAAACTAAGACTGACCATAGAGATTTTGTTCGATAAGTATATATTTTAATATCTAAATTTTGTGATTAAAAAACGCAAATTAACAAAATAAAAATCTAACTAAAACAACTCGTATGTTCGTCCATAGTAAAATACACTCATCCACCATGTTTTGTTCAAGTTTCGAATATACGACAACTAGAGAGAAGTTGTACTTACTCGGAAAGCAAGAAAGTATTTTAATGCATCATTTAATGCATTAAAACGCATGTATAATTCCTTTTAAAATCGATTACCTTTTAGCGAAAACTTGTATAGATCTATTTTTATCCATAAAATAACATTTTTACATAATACCATTTGACATTTATGTATGAGGAACTCACATCAGGATTGTACGCTAATATTACAAGCGCATTGGACGTACACATTGCCCTCCATTCCTAAAAAGAAGGAATATGATGGTTATTTTTTAATTAAATTAAGTGTTTTTTCCATAAAAATATATACCTAATATACGATTTGACATAGAAGTGTGAGAGAAGGAAAGAGGAATATTATAATGTAAATATAATATAATATAAGAATCAATGAGTTTACAGTTTAGTTTAAATTACTTATATAATATCTACATAGAATATAACGAGAAAAACTTTAATCGCATAAATAATTATAGTGAAATATAATGTTTACAAATAATAAATGTTAGATAGTTTCACGTCGCATAAACGTATCATACGTTCAATTGAATGATTACACACATAATTTGTTAGATAATGACGAACAGAATAAGGTTCTACCAAATACGCACGTGGTGATTACATCGACCATCGTACCTTGCTTATAGTAAAACTGGTGCATTTATGGAACCAGATTTTAATTTATTTAAGAATGATATGTTTGCAGCCACTCTACAATTATATATGGATTACAGCTCAGATTACGGTGTTCAGAAACGACGGGATTAAAACGTTACATGCAAAACTTGAGAATGTTCTATGGACTGCATTTTCAAACTGACGGCAATGAGTTTAGAATTGAAGTGATCCCCTAATATTCGTGTTCTAATGATAATTTAACTAAAGATCAGTATAGAGACCATTCAATGAAGAAGACAGTTCAAACTACTATAGCGGTACGTTACAAATCCAATTATTTTAATAACCTAACCTAACCTTTCGATGAAAATCAAATATAATATATACTTATTACACGGAGAAAATTGTTACGTTAAATACCTGCGTAATTTTTTTTCCTCTTACTACCATTTAGTAGTTTTCTCCGATGGGCTCCGGTGCTGATATTCAAATGACATTTTATGCCAATTTATGTTTAGCAGCTTGACTACCTACTATTTTATGGAAATATACATTTTTTATACACGCGGTTCTTCACTATGAAATACGAGATAATGAACAGTAAGTTTTTTTGGAAAATATAACCACAGCGTGAGTGTCGGCGACATTTAGTAGATTAATCGAAGGGGAGCTGATGCGTTTAACTTGCAATAATATAGACTTGCCCTATTTATTCTATGACGATTGCTTATTGAAATTTTTATGTTTTATTTTATTTTTATTTTTTTAAAGTTATATATTCTGGATGTAGCTAATGGTTTATTTTATTTTTTTCTGTTGACAACTTATATCGACCAGAAGACTTGTTTAATTGTTGCATGTGTACCCATTTTATGGAAGAAACATTGATAATGTCGGAACTTCGTATAGAAATACATTTTTTTAATAATGAGTTTTTTTTTTCAAAATGTACTTTAAATTGCTAAATAGACTAAATTAACATGTTTTATTATTATATATTTATTATTTTCATAAAGTTTTAATTTATTGTGATAACTTTTATCAGTTAATAATATTAAATTATAATATAATTGAAAACTATTATTGGCCTAAGATATATTACAATTCATTCTTGTGAGATTCAATATATTTAAAAATATTTTTGTTTAAAACTAACTAAATAATTATTGTTATTTCGACAGTATTTTAATAATATACGAGTACATGTAACAATACCAACATAAATATAGATGAAATAATAATAGAGTATTATTTATTTCATATTATTTAAATTTTTTAATAAAATACATACGAAAAATGCGAGTATATACAATATCATACGTATACAATTATTTTAATTTTACATAAAATATCAATCCATAAATTTTACTCTCGTACAATTTTCTCTTAAATTTTTATCAACATATATATATTTATTATTTTCTTTATACAAATGTACACAAATAATCCAACATTTATCAATATAGAAATGTGAAACATAAAAATAAATAAATATACATAATTTTGTTGAAAACCCCATAATTCAGTTTTTGGATCCATGGACATAATTTATTATTCAAATTATTGTTATAATCCTGTAAGCAACAATAATTAAATACATATTTTTAAACTCACGAGTATAATTTTACCATATTATATTTATTTCTTAACAAATATATTTTATTTAAGGTATTATCACACCAACGGTTTTTAGTTATACCTACTGTAATGTTCATGCCAAACAAATGAAGTAGCATTAAAATAATTTTAGAGTTAAAACACCTATAGTAAAATATATAGTGATCCATATTTAGGAGATAACCTCATTGGTATTTATTGAAATGTATATTTTAAAAATTTACAATAATTTAAATAATGTAAAATAATATTTTTAGAAACTTCGATAATAAATTTAATATTTATAAAATTGTAAAAATCTAATAGGGTAGTTTGTAAATTTTGGTCATCTACAAATTTTATAATATGCTTATTCAATATAATTGTATCTCCAAACCAAGGTAAATCGCCTTCTTTCTGTTGGTTTTCCGTAAACATGATTTTCTTTAACAAATATCGTCATTATACTAAAATTAATCGTAATATTTACTACAAATACCGAACTAATTTTATATACTACTTTTGTAATATATTTAAAAATCTTACACCCTATGATTTTAAATTTTTCTTAAAATTTCCACAAAATATCCAATATATGAAAAGAATCCCTTAAAAACTGGATATGAGTACGCCCCTCAATAATTTATCATATTTCAATTACTTTTAATGTAATTCCAAATGTTCTGTAAGCATTAAGAACTCTGGATATTTAAAAACTCAACAATTGAACAGTGTGTTGGGGGTAACTCTTTATTGACTAAGATGTGCAATCTTGTTGATTGCACTAAGGGAAATATACAATTAAATGTATAAAAATTGTGGTTATAAAAATAACCCCAATACTTATTTATTATTTATATAGAAATAGCATTATAATAATATACAATTATTAGAATTATTTTTAAATCAAAATGAGTATTATAATATATAGGATAATAATAATATAAATTATGTAAAAAAAAATGTAATAATATAGAATTAATTCTCACGTGTAAGCAGAATCCTGAGATCCAGTAACACTGAAGTAATTCTGCAATCCTCTGTAAAGTGTATAGATTACCTCATGCATAATTACAATAAACATAGATAATTTAGTAAATAAAAGATGATATCATCTATCATTTTTGTACGATAGGAATGCTCTACTTTATTATGAAAGTCTGTAGTTGACAATTTTTTACTAAATTTTCATTATTTTTAAAACGCACGATTATAAGCTAAAACCTATATATTTATAAATTCATTATTAGTCAAAAAAAAAAAAACACGTAAAATGAAATTAAATGTTTCTATTTATTATATATGTTATAAAGAACATATTAACGAACGCATACAACCGAACGATTACAAAATATTACAACAAAAATGTCTATCGTTCTGAGCCAGAGACGCATCAGCCTCGTTCAAGTTTAAATTTTATTATTTATACTATATATATCAATGCAGTGAGTATCTTTTTTTTATTTCATCTGAGGGATGACACCTTTTACGTACAGTGACATCTTCTACGTCAAACTTTACAGTTTTGTTAATTTCACACTCCACTCGTTCGTTTCAGCCAAAAGTCATTCACACAGACCGTTTTTATACAACATCCTCGATACGTCTGTATACAAGTTTATAAGAACCCATGTCATAGTAATATTATTAAAAATAATCGAGAGACATGCTACAAGATGAATACGAAAAAAAAAATTACCATCGGAAATCTCTCGGGAAAACAAGGGCTTACAGCAGCAGCTATACAGTTGTCTCTTTTGTTTGATATGAAACGCCTGTAATATTATTAATACATAACATAAACTGATGTGAAATCTCAGTATATGGTCTGTTTATTTTGTGTAGACAATGAAAAATAATATTTTTCATAGCTTTACCTTTTTGCCGTCTATTGGGTTAATTTTTCCAAACACAATGATCCTATTAAAAGTAAATTTACTGGTTAATATGAAATTCTATATACCTATATATTATTGTATAATTGTATACAACAGCATTTAATATAAAACAAATGTTTTACTGTATGGCATCTTATAATCAAATTTAAGTTTTTTAGTGAAAAATTAATTTAAAATGCCTAAAGTAAAATATAATACGTATAGTCACGTAAACGCATTCTTATGTTTCAAAGTTCAGAAACTCAGTGCTCATTAAATTGATAAATTAGTACGATTTTGCAAAGTATGTAAAGTTAAAGTTAGTGCCAAAATAATTTTACAGTTTTACAACACCTTAAAACCAAAATGCACATTAGATAAGTTAACCAAATTGATAAGCCAATAAAACTCAACAATCTCTTGAATTTAATGGCACATTGAAATGACCAAAAAATGTCAGTTTAACAAACATCATTCTGAAGCAATGTTATTTGCTAATATTTATTTCAACCGATTGGAAAATTTGCAAAGGCTATGTAATTAACTGCGATTATGATGAAAGTTAGAAAAAATGTTTTTTTACTTGCAAATCAATGACTTACAGTACTATAAATTTACTCCAATAACATTTGTTGATGTCGAGGGTTCATTTTCTAGATATAAGAATTGATGAATAGTTGCCTTTTATTTACTAAGTATTTAATAATTGTTAAATAATAAATATTAATTTATAAAATGAATGATTGATTAATAATTGGAATTTTCGTTTTTCTTTGTTTATAGGCAAGCTTAAAAAAATTTTTGGACTATTTCCAAATAGAAAAAAAATATATATATATATACTTACTTTATTTTAATATAATTTAATTTAATTATAATTATATTACATTTTTTTACCCAAAATAATTAATTGTTTTGTCATTATAATTTATTGTAATATAATATAATATAATTGTATAATTTATTACCCTAATTATATCAATATTATTATTTTATTTTTATTTTGGAATAAGTACATGTTAACCAAATATGTTAACATGAAGGTTTTCTTGGTTGGTTAATGCATATTTTTATAGCATACTTAAGTGATTGATTATACTTTAGGGCATATTTGGTTATTACTTAGGCCATAAATGTTTGCCTATTTTAAGGATTTTTAGGGCATGAAGTCCCTAGCCCTACTATATAATGACTAATAAGTAATAACTAATGGGTTATTTATTTTTTTTAAATAAAAAACTACTATGTAAATTTTTTTCTGTTTGCGCGTGTATTTATTATTTACATTTAAACAAAAAATTAATGTTTTAATATTTTTTTATTCATGATTTATTTATAATTGAAAAATGTAGGATGCAATATAGTTACTATTTAATCAATTATTTTTTTGACACAGTTTTTTGTTTTGTGATAAAAGATGAGAGGAATATATTTTAAATATTAGATTAATGTTTACAAAACCTGTTGAAAATTAAAATAAAATAGATACCTACTCATGTTTTAGGTGCGATGGCAGCTTCTAGTACCTACCTATATATATACATTTCCGTGTCTACAAACAGTGTCTCTAGGCTACACATTATATTAGTATTTTAGTAATAAATCGCTCTTAGATAGATAGACCTACGTAAGTGTATCAAACTCGGTGTACTCAAGTTTTATTTATAGTGAAATCGTTTTTAAATATCATTGAATATAATATATATATAAAAAAAAAAATTCGATATTTATTATTGCAAAATATTTAGGTATTTTAGTATTTACATTTTATAGTCAACCGTAACTATAATATGGCCGTATACTCCTATGCAGTGACTTTATAATGATATGATTTTGTGCCCGTGCAATAATTATGAAATGAAACTATACGCCGAGTGTAACAATTCATTTTATTTTATACGTTTGAATTTTCGTAATATTTATATACGCACAATTAAATCGTACGTGTATATAATATTATCATTTATCAAGTGGGTAGTTGGAAAACACGTGTTATAATAATGTATAGGTACCCGCTGAGAGGCACACACCATTGCCGCAACGTAATAATTTATATTTTTTAATTCCTGCTAGGTTGTACGTTAGGTACATTATTGCACAATGTATAGGTATATGACTTTGCGGTTCAACGACAGTATAAATTTTAAAATAAAATGTTTTAAAATAATTCGTATGTAAAAAATTGAACGAAAATATCGACGAATATAATGATAATAATACAATGACATAGATTTTCGTTCTCTCAAATATTATAATTGATAGTAAGTATAAGTACCAGCTAATACAGGTAATATATTATTTTCGACCGTGAATTTTGCCAATTTATCTTGCTAATAAGCTTCGACTCTAAAACGATAAAATAATAAGTTATTGTATTTATAATATCATTACAATATATCATACCTGTAATACTATTATTTTTATATATTATAATGGACAATGGTTCCGAAAATAATTTAATAGAACCGACTATATATCAAATCATAATCGATTTTGCTTACGATTCTGAAAACGTATGCACGCAATTATCGAATTATATTGATGTAGATTATTTAATGTATTATTTTTCTTATATAAGTAATCATTGCGTTAAAATTACATTTATACTTGACGTCGCAGTTGTAATTTATTTCGAATTATTTTAATATATTTTCTATACTGAGGTAGGTATATAATAATAAAATAATAATGTATTTAAAAAGAAAACGGCGAAAGTAAAAATATTCAATTTCCTTTAAGTTTATAATATATACGGGAGTGTAGCAATTTCATATTTCTATTTGAGAAAATAATACGATCGATTCAAATTGATTTTTGTATGCCTACTTACCTGAAGATAAATTAGAGGATTAGCTGGGGTCCAGACATGTCTGTGGGTTTATACTAGAATACGTTGTGTGTAATAAAAAAAATATACTTACATTTTATTATATGCGAACGGGTAATTATAGTATTGGTATATTTATTAGCGTATTTTCAAAACCAATTAAAATAACAGGCATAGGTACTATATGTGTATATCAATCAATATAAAGTATAGGCATTATTTGGATAGTTACCTATTTAATATGAGATCAAATTTATCATTACATATATACATGGGTCCATAAAATATTTTATCGTAAATTAGATGCATAAATTACTTTTAAATATTGTTTTTTAATTTGGATATAAAGATCAAATTAAATCCTATAATAAGGCAATATCGATACTAGTATATTGTCTATATATACCTATATTATTCATAAATAATTACCAAGAGATGAAAAAAATATACTCAAAGAAGTTGAGTTAAATAAATCCAAAAACGTGTATTTTAACATTAAGAATTGACCAAAAAATCGAAAAATGATCTCTTCAAAGAACTAATTTTCTATCAAAAAAGCTCTTTATTCTAAAACTCCTACTCGATTCTTTCTATCCTAAAAAATGAATCTAGACATAAACAAATACACACTGCACTCGTATCGAAACTAATATATTCCTCGCTTCACTAAGAATCTAAAAAATAATACGTTTGCAATTTAACTTTAATTATATAGTTATAATTCACAACATTGAATTAACAAATAATACATTTTAGTTTCCAGTGTATAATAAAGTTGACTTTATCCGCCAAGAAATGTGCACGATTTATGTAATTTATTTTTTTCTTATTAAAATAACACCAATTTTATTTTGAATATTATTAATTTTTTTAAATTTTTTTTGCATGTTTGTACCGCATATTTTGAGGGTGTTTTGCGCACATGAATCCGTTCCCTAATGATATATATATATATAATATATACCTTTATTGTATATTATAATATACATATCGGTTTGAATCGGTTTAACGAACAGTTTGAAAATATAATTAATTATTCGCGTATTTATTTCTAAGTTTACATGTATTATAATTTCGTAAAAACAACGTGAATTCTCCGTTCAGAGCCCAGTTTAAAATGTCCGACAATTAATATTTTAACAACGATAAAATGAAAATCGGTCACCATTTATATATTTATGTTTCTGTTTTCGATTATATTTTATCCATAAGCACATTACACATATACTCACTGTAACTGTATGTGTACACACACGTAATGTGTGTATATATATAATGTATATATAATGTATATATATATATACATAATATGTTTATATACGTAAACATTGCACATAATAATATACATAGATTATAATAAACGCCCACGTCGGCGAACGAAATATTATAATAAAAATACGGACGCGGCGGTCCTGGTGTGCACCCGAGCAATGTGACAGCCGTATACACACGCGGCTCTAACCGTTGCCAAGAAATTTTTCGGCATACAACACACACACACACACACACACACACATACACACACGTCCTGGGTTTTTTAATAATTGCAGTAGATTTATCGATTATACACACATGAGACATACCTACGGTAAAATATAATAATAATAATATATGTATATGGAAGGCGCCAAGTATAAACCAAAATGTTTCCATTTGTATTTATATAGTTTTTTTATATTATACATTACCACCGTAACGAATAGTTTAATTAATTGAAAAAAAAAAAAATAATAATAATAATAATAATTCAAAATACGATGAATTTCAGAAAATTTACATAATATTTTTACACTAATAATATTGAAATTATTAATATAGGGCTCACTACACTCATAATTGCACCGTTTAAAACGTTTAGGAAATTTGACCTTTTTTTACATTCTAAATGCAGCGAACAGTGCATTGGTTTTAAGAAGTTGTGCATTTTTGTTACCATGCCTGTAACATTTTTTTGGATAGAAGGAGATGAGCGGTAGATTCGAAAAAAAAGAGCTTTTTCGATAGCAAATCGGTTCTAATAATTGCGGAGCACCTATTAAAGAGATATTTTTCAATTTTTCTAGTAGTGTTACAATATTTTATAAATGTAGGGATAAATAATAAATTAAGTAAAAAAAGTTGTCATGATTACTTATTTCACAGTTTTATTTTTTTAATAATATTATACTTAGGTACTAAACTTTACTCAGAATCGTCAGAACCTAAGAGACGACGAATAAAATATTCAACCATCATGTCGTCTAGAGGACTTTTTATTTTTATTTCACTTTTCCTAAAAATGCGGGAAAAAATTATTAAAATGATTATATAATATTTATAGTATTTTAAATATAGGGCTTAGATTTCAACGTATTTATAATATATTCATTTGGAATGTTTGATAAGCGGTGCCACCCATAAGTTATAAATGTATTTTAGATACATGTTATACTATTATGATAACCAAATTTTTGTGATTTTTGAATTTTAGTTAATTTTTAAAAAGATACTTTTTGAATATTTCTTCAGTTTTAAGAATTTTTTTTCTGGAAATACTGAAAAAATCGACCTATTTTTAAAATAGAAGATTTGAACCTGTATATTATATATTTTTTCATTTCAACTTTTTAACAATAAAAATATGAGTATAATACATTTTAGGTGGGTGTATTTTTAGATATTTTTTCATAGTTGGCAGAACATTTTAAAACATTTATCCACTGGTATTCGTATTGATTTATTTGAAATTGTTAGAAATTTATTGGAATTAAATTATTAATTTTAATTTTAAGATTTCAATTTGATTAATTTGATGTTAGTCATTAATTTGTAATGTTAACTTTACATACCAAGTATTACAAATTATTTTAAAAACATTTAAAGGCACTGAACAAAAACTATTCAATAATTTTCCAATAGACCGGTTCGTCCATTTTTTAAATTAATCGAGGCCTTCTGTTTTATAAAAAAACAAAAATAACAACAGAGTACAATAAGTGCATTTAAACATATCCAGATGAATTTTTATGGGTTTAAATGTTTAAAACAAATGAGTAATGTTCGCGTGAAGTTTGCGTTACAAAGGTTATCGTGGAATAAAAAAAAAAAAAAAGAGGACACCAACTAAGTCTATGTTCAATAAATTAATTCAAATAATATTACATAGGATTTTTAAAGTCCTACTAGCAATATGCAATGATAATTTTACACTTCCCATTTTTTCAGAGTGTTTAGATTCATAAATACATTTATTTCAAATTAAAATTCTATTTCCTAGAAATACATGTTTCGAGATAAACGAGTTTAAAGTTTAAAATCTGTGTCACTCTTTTTGTACTACTCGCATGGAATTAAATTTGTGTCGGATGAAAGATCGAATTTTAAGAAAATATTACTGAATCCTAAAATAGTTTGTTTGGTACATTCAATATTGTAACGAACAGACATTACGATTTATAAATTAAACTTTAAACCACAATGTGTGTATATATATATATATATAATATGTTTTATTTAAACTATCTGTTTTTTTAACAATTGAAATTCAATTACGATTCTTCAAAATATTAATTATTTTTGGTCACGTATATTTTTAATTTCCAAACATTTTTTTAACGTTACTGTAGTACAATATAAATATTATTTTTTTATACATTTTTTTTTTATTACGGCTGGTTATTATACTCCATTATGTGTTTCAAACCACCTGTCTTACCCGGTTGGTCGGCTGTTAAGTTCCGGTCCCCGGGGGGTTCTGGATTTGGTATTATAACCAAGGAGTTATATTGTACAGAAAAACACGATCGCCTCGATCGTCACCCAATTTAATAACAAATTTAATATATTAACAAAAATTATAATATTTTTGACAATCTCTCCAATTTTTGATTTACGAGTAGCTCGTAAATTAATTTTTTTAATAATTTCCGTATCTATATAATAATAATGAATATTAGTTATGCAAATAGAATAACTCTCTAGTCATTAACATAACGTTGTATTAATATAAAATAGTAATTATCCCATAATAAACGGCCAACGGAATAGAAATAATATTACTCGATATAATATTTAAAAACTACATTAGTTTCAGTTTCAATAAAAATTGTATTATATATTGTATATTGAAATAATCAACAAAGTTGTATAAATACATAAAATTATCACTTATATTATATTGATTGAATATTAATGAAAAAACTTGAGCACCTATACCAATATTTTAAATTAATTTTTTATATTATAAAGTAATCGATTTCATTATGACGAAAAACCTCATTATATTTCTGTGAAAAATTAAACGTTTTGAAAAACGAAATTACGAAAAAGTTTTTACTATATTATAAGTGTACAATAAAATAGAATATATAGTCATAATTAATAATTTATTATTAGGTACTTATATTACGTAGGTATGCGTATAGTATTGTTTTTCAAAGATACTGATAGATTATTATATTCTTAAAAATCATTATGAAAATATCTAATTAATTTGTTAGACTTAAATGGACATATAATGACTCAAAAGTTATAACGTCAACTATTCCGTATTTTTCACTAAACTGTATCCAGCGATGAGCATGATGTCAGATACATGTATACCCATTGTACCATGTTCAATCCCTGAGACATCGCAGAGAAGTATTTTGTGACTTTCAGTGTTCATAATTTAATCTCAGCTATGTCCACGAGAAATCTCTGGGTATTCTAACGTCCAGTTGAGTGATGATGTAATTATACCATCTCCAGTACATCACATATGCAATGTCTACAGTACAGAAATAATGAAACTTATCTATGCGACATTATATTTATAACTAAAATTAAACAAAAATTTAGCAAAATTAAACTTTTACGCAATGTTCACTTACAAAATAGATTGATACATCTAAGTTACAAGATATAAGACACCATTTTATCTTGTTTTTTTTTCAACTTAAATTTTAAGTTATAAAAGTACATGATACGTTGAAAGTTTTTAAATGAAAAAATCAATTTGAAAAATACAACAAACAAAATATTTCTCCGAATCTTATCAATTATAATCAGTAAAAATTAAATAATTAATTTAAACTCTTTTACTTAATAAATACTTATAATAACAAAAATATACACCTGTACATAAATAAATATAATATATATTTTAATTATTATTAATTCTTTATATTTAGTTTAGTTTATTATAAATACGACCTGACATATACCACTTCTAAGCGATAATTAATCGTCCAATTCACAAAACAATAAAATTAAAACTGGTAAATACAACATTTTTTATTAATTGCACTTTTTTAGTAATTTGTTATTTATAGTATGTATTAGATAATATTATTATATTTTAAGATTTATTTTATAATTATTATAAATAATGCCATGCATTGTGTTCTAATAAAAATAATGTAGATATAATAATGTTATAATATAATTTATAAAATTCTCATTAGTTATTGGTATTTAATAATTATTAATTAATATATTGTGTATTAAAATTTTTATTTTACATTTAATACAAATTGTAAAGCAATTTTAAGATAATACATGTTGAACAATTATAAGTATCTTCTATCGTTTTCAAATATATGTTACGTGTCTTGTATCTAGAATTCTAGATACTTTTTTATTAGTCTTGCCTATCTTGCCCAATTCTGACTATATCGTCGAGCTATTAAAAATTTTTTTTATCGTTTTTCAGTCGATTCGTCAATTCGCTTTACGTTTACATAAAATGTATATACAATACGGATGTATATATGCAAATAAATTACAGTTCTCCGTTTCCATTCAGAGCCCAGAAAAGTGTTTGAAGAGGGAGAGGGTGCAGTTATTTTTTCCGGACGTCCAACAGCAGTCTACTCTTTACGCCGAAAACGGTTCAGCAAACGCGTATTACATACAGTGCACGTGTATTTAAATTTACTGCAAAGCATATCCGATCCTTCGAGGACCGGAACTCAGAACTTCTGCTTGCCGCAGGAAACCCCACGTTCTTCCGCGTCCTTCTTAACCACATCCTACGTATATTCTCTGACCATAACTGAAGTACATATAATATACTTCCACACTCATATATTGGTACACAGGAATTTCACTCGCGACAATATTAAGTTAACGATTCCTTGTAGAATCCATCACAATCGATTTGGTTTGTATTTTTATAACATTTTCATTGTATTTTACACGTTTTATGAGTGGTTAAAAATGTCTATTTTTTTTTTTTTTTTTTTAATAGCTGTAAATCTCAAAAAACTATATACCTATAGCGAAAAATATTTTATTAATTATATGATATTTATATATCTAACACGTTATTAAAAGTGCTAATGCCAGTTATTCATTGAAAATTTGTAGGAAGAACGTTCTCTTAAGTATACAAATAATACTAACGCGTAAATATGGGAAATACGCGTAAATATACTAGTTAAAATGTAAATGGTCAATAAAATATATAGAAAAATAAATCGATTAAAGTATACTGCAGTATACATACCAAATACCGTGAGTCCTGGATTGTTTATTTATTTAAAATGATTTGTTATACGTGTTTCCTGATTGATTCAAATAAATCATTTAAATGAATGAGTTAAAATATTTTATTAGTTTTCCTTAATAAGATAGAAATGTGATTAAAAATTCAAATTAGTTTTGAAAATTTTAATTAGAATATACGTTCATTTACTCATTTACCATTTTTTTTACTAGTCTAAACTCTAAATGTATGGAGAAAAAAACATCGGATTTTAACTGTCTTAGTAAGTTAATCTTCTTTTAAACTTTAACTTCCTAACTTAACCAATTAACTTTCAAAAATAATAACCTTATTATTTTTAAATAAATAATTCTAAAAGTAACTCAACGCCAAAATTTTATTATTATTTACTTAATAAGATATAAGTATTACTTGACTAACTTGTAAAACAAACCGTGATTTAGGTAATTGAATTTTTTTTATTAGTTAAGTTAATTAAAAATCCTTGGGATAAAAATTTCATTTTATTTTATTTTTTTGGTCAATTTATTTGTGTTTATAACAATAAATAAGAATAATAGCTACTAAGATTCATGGTTTACAACAACAAAAATATTTAATTTAATTAAAATGTTTAACTTTTATATTATCTTTGAACTTAAATGTATAATAAAAGATTCAAATGTTATTTTAACTACACATTTTTTATTAACAACAATAATTAACTTAGACTAATTTAACATAGTTTTATAACTGTTTACTTGCCCAACCTTAATGCCTTGTTTCATATAAAGGTATATTAGTTTATAAAAAAATTGTTTTGTTCAAAACTAACTGTAATTGATTCGAAACAAAGTAAAAAACAAAAATTGAATAAAATGTAATTTCATTACCTAAATCATAAATAACTTAGAGGGTGGAGACTGTAGAGGAATAATATCTACTTGGACAATGAAAAATGTGAATTATGGAAGCAAAATGAATTTTCAATTGCATTCAATTGCATAATAACGGTATTTGGTATTATTATCATATTTTCGTTTAAAATGTTATAATAACAGTCGGAATATTCATGAATTAAACTAGTAGGTGCTAGTAATTTTTCTGTAATACTCTTTTCTTCTTTTCACATCCTGTCTAAAGAGTGCATATCGTTTAAAACCAATATGTTTCGCACACATTATATTACGATGAATCAATCAAAAATATGATTTTAAAACTTCGACCGTAAATATTATAATATAGTCTGTTATAATATAATAATATAAGTTTAATTAAAGCATAACACGAGATCATATATTTCATATCATATTATTATCAGATATTATTGTTTGAGGAATTGATTTATGTCGGCTTCGTAAAGGTTTATTATTAGCAGCTGGTAATAATTTAGTGTCACCGAGAAACTTTTAATTCGTTTTCAAGAGGCAAAAGTTGCCTTAATGAACGCAGTCTAGAATTTCCCCCGAAAGAAATTTAAAACTTTTTGATCGATCTTCGTTTGGTAAATTATTACTCTTCCCTGCCCAACCGCTACTTCACCATCCCGCGTAACGTCGCACCGAAGCTCTTATAGTTACCACAGACCAAAACATTTCTATATATATTATATACTGAAAAGTAAATTTCTTATCTGTTTCATCTCATTTTCAAAAAACGTCCCATAACTCTTTATCAGCAACCCTTTTTGTCTTCGGTAGGCGATTTTCCTTTCGACAATATTTATTGCGTCCTCCCTTACCCCGTCCTTTGCACCGTTATATACCTTCGTATCCGATCCAGTTCCATTTCCGAACTTTAATAATGAATCTACGGTACATAAATATTCGTCTCCGACCACCGTGCAGTGGTTATAGATACTATTTTCTAAGTTCAAAAAGTCTGCACAATAAGATGGAAACTAAAACAATATCAACCGTATCTGTAACTATATTATATTTGTGTAAAACGTTTTGTGGATAAAAGAAAAAAAAAACAAATCGAAATATGATTTATGCATTTTATTATAAACGTATTTTTGTACGGAACGGTGTATCGTCTATAAAACTTAAAGTATACCTAAATTTTATATTATATATTTTTATATAGGTATATTTATAGGTAGGTATACTATAGTGACTATACGGTACTACCTACTGTATTTGATGTATTTATTTTTATTAAAAAATACAATTTTGAAATGGTTCAAAAAATATATTTTTATAGGTAACGTAATAAAATATAACTATAATAGCAATATTACTGCTCTTCAAGACGAAGCAAAGGTAATAAATACAAAATGGTTAAAAATGGAATTTTTATACATTTTTTATTAAAATTGTAAAAGAACAAAATCAGTTCATTAATTAATAATGAAATGGAAATATAGAAACAAAAAAGGTCGGAAAGACCTCTCTGCCAGCGTATGTAAATCTCGGTTTCTAAAATTAATTTTAAACAATAAACTATAATTTCGAACTTTAAACTTTGGTTAATGGTCCGGTTCTTGGACCCCATTTAAACGTAGATAAGTGCCATTCTATGTCTTTGTCTAGAGCAGAGGTTCCCAACCGGTGGTACGCGTACCACTAGTGGTACGCGGAAGGCTCGTAGGTGGTACGCGAAGAAATTTTTTTATTACTATTTGCATTCAATATTATTTAGTTTAGTTTAGTGTTTAGTTTATTTGATATTAGCTAATTTTATAAAATTATTATTTTATCAAAATAATATTTAATGTCGATAACATGGGGTTT
>JAIPRL010004724.1:0-36090 GCA_025469235.1 Pemphigus obesinymphae | reverse complement strand
TGTTTAATTGTTTGTTTACTTAATCACCATCAAAATTCAAATCCGAATGACAAAATTTTGGACCAATGAAAAGTGGTGAACTACGTTATAGGCCGGGTGAAGAGGAGATGCGCACACGGGGAAAAAAATGTGTCAACTGTGATAATACCTATCTATTTTGTCATGCATATTATATTATTATTACGATTTACCAAGACTTTTACGTCCATGATATTGTTATCGTTTATTCCATGCCCGAGGAACATGCGTGGTGATGGCGAAAATGGAATTATAGCCGACACGCCTATTTGATTATTATACGATTATTTATCATTAAAAAAATTAACCGAAAATCACGTGGTTTTTTGCGTTACATAACGTAACATGTCTATGCATCATTTCGTCGAATAAAAATAACCTGATCTGTCGATATAGGTAATAACTATAATTGTGTAATAATTTATAGAGTGGTTATGTTATACGCCGTATACGCGTGTCGATACGCCTATTAATTTGTAAAAGTTGTCTCATGAACAGCGTAATATTATAATATGTTAATTAAAAGTCGTTATCTAAACATCTAAGCGGACAGAATTTTGTAACTATATATTATGTTATAACCGTTATTTTATTATTATTATTATTATTATTTTTTTTTATATACGGATTTGTGCTCAAACACAATATAATATATTATACAGGTAGAGAGGTATACGATCTTTTTTCTCCATTTGATTTTCCCCAAAAAATTACATTTTTTTTTCAATTACCCATACGCTTGTCCCTAATAAATTGTATTGTATTTTTATTTTATTTCAAATAGAGCCCATGCGTTATTTATTAGATTCTGAGCGTATATTAGTATTTTTTTTTTTTTTTTTTTTTCGTGTATATAATTAGGTATAACCTACACTTTTATATAACATTATATTATATTAGTATATTTATACTTTCATGTAGGTACATATAATATTATATAATATATTTTACATTATATTGTGTTTTATTACGTTGTTGTTATCTTGTTTTTTTCACGTTTAATAATAAAATAGGTACGCAAACTCTATGCGTCCGTATTTATATATTTATAATTGATTTTATTTCCATTTTTTTTTTTTTTTTTTTTTATCTATGCCTAATAATACAATATGAAAACGTTTTGTTCTATTTCGACCCAATAACCAGCTATATGTGATTGAATGTGGATTGTTCGAAATTTTTGAGAAATATTTTTGTTTTCGAAAAACGATTTATTGGGAAAAATGAACGGGAAAAACTGTCTCCCAATCAATGTGTATATATATATACGATCGTTACGGATTTGAATAGTATTACGAGGACGTGATAACCCCCGACTTCTAGTGCAAAAACACGTCTACGCAGAAAGACAATAATTCGTTTTACAGTGATTTCAGAATAAAAAACACCTATTATATAATCATAGGTAAACATCATTTTGGAGAGAATTTCATATCTTTTGTTATAAAATAATGTCTATAAAAAAAGTTACAGCCATTTAAAAAACAAAAAAAAAAAAAACGATTTTGTATGCTAAATATTTAATTTATTGAAAAAATGATATGACATTCCTTCCAAAATTTCGTCAACTTTCAATTTTATTGGGTGTTTTTGTTCTTAAACCACTAAAAAATGAGTATTCGTTGGCCATGTTTTTTTTAAAACAAATATCGTAATTACACAACAATAAAAAAATGATATTGACGCATGACTATTTTAAAATTAATTTAAAATGATATTTAAATAAGTATATTCAAATTATTTTCTGAAAATTTCATAAATATTGGCTATGTTTAAAAAATTAATTCGATTTTTTTTTTTTTTTTTTTTACAATCGTACAACAATACTGTTTTGTTTCGAAATTATAATATTGAAATTACTTATATTGCGATTTATTTTGATCGAGTGAAGGGAAAAAAATACGTCGTACAATAAAAGTGATTGCAGCAAGACATCAAACGCGATGATATTTACGCTCAAAGTTATTAGATTCCGCGCGAGTTTCTAGCGACGGAGCTAATATTGATTTCACAACGCGTCGTACAGCTTTTATTTTTTGTCTGTAAACACTATTTTCGGTTTTCGTCTATAGAATAATTCAACGCCGAATAAGCTATGGTGCAGCGCTTCAAAAGGTTCATATAACCCCTTTTATCGATCAGAAATTTAACGTAGACTGCAGCCGAGTACTATTTATAGTGTTTTATATTTATTCGGACAGAATAACTTCTTATAGGTACCAGGCACTTTTAACGTGATCGTTTTTTTTTTTCTCGTTATCGTATATTACACTTAGGGTCTCGTGTATATTTTGGAAAAACGTGTAAATTTTTCCGTGGTTTTCAAACTTGCGATCATATACATTATATTGTATAGTATATAGGGCTGGGGCAAGTCATATTTTGTATTATAATATAATATATAGAGTTCAAATATATAGGTAAACAAAATAAATCATGCACAAAAATAAAATTTAATAACAATGTGCGAGAGAAAATATTAACTAGGTACCTATATATTTTGTACTAAAAATGTTCGAAAAACAAAGGGGATATATTTAATTCATGCGTAATTAAATAGATACTTAATATTTAATCACTTAGGTATACCTATACATATAATTATATCATTTATAATGGGTATAGTCATAAAAATATTTTGAATTTTCAAAACGAATTTCTAATATTTCGGAAATTTCGATCTACTGTAAATGCATATATTATATCGGAATTAATATACGTATATATATTATATATATACTACCGGATATACTCGTAGAGTGTTGCAGGACTATTTGACAGAAAAAATGCAATAATAAATATATGTATTGGTATGCCTATACTTTTGTACTGGATATTCAATATTTTAAAGCATCTTTTTTTATGTTTTAACCAGTGGTTGAATTGGAAAAAAAAAATAAAGACGGACTCTGAGCTTAGTTAAAAAAATCTGCGTTCCGGGACAAATCATTGAAGAAAAAGTAAGCCGTGGAGGACTTCGTCCCCCACACCACCTATCCAAAGTTTCTTAACCAGGAGACGTTTTTAAAAACATTTTAGATTATTATATAACATATGGACAGAATAGAAAAATCCAAAATTTTTTTACATCATTATTGGGTTACATATTTTCAAGATAGCATAGTTAAGCATTCCTCTTATAAAATGATTTAACACTTTTCCTTTTAAATGAATAATCAAGGAAGTTGACAATGTACACCGAAATTAAGTTTATCGGTGTCGCATTGATTTCGCCAGCCTTTTAGGCTTTAGCCATATTCACGGATAATGAAGATTATTTACCCAATGCCTATATGATACGCCAATATGATTTAATAAGATCAACTATTCAACATTTTATATCATGTTTTTTATCTAAAACTTATTATGTGATAAGGACAAAAAAACATTTATTTTCGTAATTTCACGATTTTTCCAAAAAAAATTGTAATTTTTAAAAATGTTAAATAAAAATTAAAACAAACACTGCGTCCCTTGCGTTTCCTGATAAATAAATTAAAGGGTACGCTGTTAAACATGAAAAAAATGAAGAGTAGCTCCGTCCCCCTGCGTCCCTCCCCAAATCCACCACTGGTTTTAACAATATCTTTATGGGTGGTAGAGTGTAATTCCGTGCAATGTTTACCAGTGGCGTAACGAGATAAATTCTGAGGGGGGGGGGAGGGAGTTCTACTTCATACTCATACTCATTTTCGTTCTATTATCTGCAATGTTATTATCACTAATAAATGATAACTATTATCAATATATTATATGTATATTATATTGAATTCCATATATTATATTATGGTACCTACTATAATTGAGGTATATGATAAAAAAAAAAAATTTTTTACCTACTCATATACGAGTATACAATAATTACTTATTATATTTTACTGTACAATTTACATTGGTGAATAATTTTTAACTATAATTATTATAGTTTCAAATGTTGAAATTTAAATTAAATCTCAGGTACAACAGAGGGGTCAGTTGCACTCTCTTTCCACCCCCCCCTCCCCACAGTTTACGCCTATGAATTGCATGGAATGTATATGTAACAAAAGCAACTACTTCGGGTGGTACAACAATCGATGCAGAATTTTAACGAAAATTGGAAAATTCAATATTAAAATCAAAAATTGACGTTTCATATTTTTTTAGCTACCACAAATTAATTATCCACGTGATCAATACGATTAAACAAAAATAATTCTTGTAAAATTGATTTTTTTAGTTTTTTTTTGTAAAATATAAAATCCTGATTCATTGAAAAACCGTTTAGAATTTTAGAAGTTTACACAGTATAATAATTAACCATGAGTATATACTTACAGGCTCACAAGTTTTTAATAATTATTACACTTTTTCGCTATAATTAGAAAGCTATTTAAAGATAGATATTTTGTAAATTTGATTTTAGAAAAATTTTATTGGTGCATTATTTTACTACAAGGTTCAAACACTTATTTTTTACGATTTATTTTTTGAAGTTTTTAAAGTTATCAGTGTTATTTATAGTTAATCAAAATTAGTCCTGAGTTTTATAAATCTATTGTATCAATTGTATCTAATATTTCCTATAAATAATTAGCAATAGTTCTAGTTGTTTCGACTCTTCAGAACAAATTGTTATATGTATTGATCAAGAGTTGAGAACTAGATTTATGTTGATTATGTAGTTATCAAAATTATGGATGGTATTTCGATGATTCGGGTAGTATTTGTTCAATGTTTCATACACCATATTATTATGATAAACGTATCTTTACGTTAATTTATACTTAGTATTAAAATATCGAAAACATTTATCTTTTTTATCTTCTTCGACTATCAAAATACTGGAAATACGGATTAGTGACTAAACTATAACTAGATTTTTGCCCTTTTTACGTAGGACCACGGTCTAGGATTATTACATTATTTGGTTGATTGTGGTCGTGGTCTTGGACAAGAAACTGGTTATGTTTACTACTATCTAGCTTGGTTTTTCAGTGTTAGTCTCTTTGGTACATATCAGTGGTGGTTTTACTCGGGGGTGGGGGTGGGGGGTTGTAGGTGGATCCTTTTTTAAAAATAATTATTGGTTAATTTAGTATTATTTTAATATATATGATTATAGTCTATAATGAATTATTCAAAATATACAATTATGATTCTAATGTTTTGTGTAAGCCACTGGAATTGAGGTAATAAATAGTTATTATTTAGTTGTTAGTCTGCAGTGATTTTTGATACCCAAAGAAATGAAAAATCTGGATTTGACAAAATCGTATTTTTGCCGTTTTTTCATCATTTTTTTAGTAGTTTTTCCTTACGCATTGAAAAACTATTGAAAAAATTGAAAAATGACTTGTTTAAAGTACTAACTAGATGTAATTTTCTATCAGAAACAGGGTAAGTTTATAAAGATCGCATCAATTCTTCTGGTAGGAAATTTGTTAACGGAGAAAAAAAAGTACATTGTAAAACCACTAGCTCCCATCGCTATATACTCAGAATCTAAAATAATGAGAATATAAGGTGTCTTAACTTATATTTATAAACCTAAAAGTAAAGTGAATGTATTAAATATAAATGAAAAAACACTTTTTGCTGCCCCCTCTCATTCAGCGTTTATCAAAAACCGCCACTGGTACTTATAAAATCATATTGTTTCCAAGTGAACTATAATTTTTCAAATTAAATGGATTATGTCTTTGTAATTATGTTCCTTAAAAAGGAACTTAAATTTGCTTAAACAAAGGACACTCGTAAAAAAATATAGAAGAAAAGTAATATATTATTTCCTACTGATTTTATGGCACGTAGGTATATAACAAGTTTTTGAAATTGACTTTTTGGTATCTCTGGCTCGTATTCTCGAGAAAAATATAATTTTATTATGACGATGTGATATCCGCATTTTCTGTCTCCGCCTAACCAACATATTGTATACGAAATGTGCGTTCAGCATCGTTATCACGATTTTGTAATTTCTAATAGGTAATATTAGAGTAAATTTACCAATTACTAAATGTATAGACGAGATTATTGTCTACATTAATTTTTTAGAGACATGATTATTTTTAAATTCTAATAATTTAAATAAATTGTATAAATAATATGTACCTTCATATGATTTAAGAGATAATTTAAATTATGCGATAAAATACTATATTATCTTTTAAAGTGCATTGATGTTAGAAAATAAAATAAATTAGTTTTTAAACAAAATAATATATAATAATAACCAAATTCGTATCATAAAATCAAAATCTTCCAGTATAAAACCGAATAAATGTGTTTTTCGTTTCTCCTGGAAATTTTGAAAAAGATCAATTATTAACTTTTGTATGGACTATATTTTGAATCGGAATGCACTAATTTCAATCATTGTTCAATAAGCGTACAGCGAATCGAAATGTAAGTGTGTATGGTAAAGGTATATACGTAAGGGATGTATGATAGAAATTTAAAAATGCTCTCCTGAACAATTATTTTAAAATACCGAGATCGATAACCTTTTCACTCTCAGCCCGCGCGATACGTACATGCCGTCGAAACATCAGTGGTGACCTACCGAATAGTTCCGTTACACTTGTCATTCTGAATATATTTGCACATAACACGCCTATTTTATACAAGCCCTTACGATCCCTAAAGTGGCTATACCGTACATATCTGTATAATATGTCATAAGAGTATATAGAGATGCCTTTACGTATACTCGTATGCATAGCAATATGAAGTAATGAAAACAGCGAATTACAGTGTGACCTTATATATATGAGGTAGTGAAATACCGAATTCGCCCAATTTGAAGTTGGACTGATTTTTATTAATTATTTGTTTGTATATCAAATTCATATAACACATTTAGGACGGTTTCTTTATTTTGCTTACACGTTACAATTGAATATAATTTAACAACTTACTGAAGATATTTTAAACGTAACACAGTAGGTAAATACACAAATAATAATTCAAAACTCGAAATGCGACGAACACACGGCGTACGAAAATCGAGAGTGAAAATAGTAGGTACTCGGCGAGCACGTGCATTTCCACGGCTGCGGGCGGATCCTGATAACAAACAATCAGTGTAGGAAATACAATAGCTAGAATATCTTTATCAAGGGGTTTTTTGTTTTACACATGGTCATACTGTAGTTTGCTGTTTTCCTCACTTTACATTTTTACGCTTATGGTTATTTCAATACCTATCTAATAATTGTGCTCTAAAAAACCTACACGTTAATTTGTATTTATTTTTCACGCGAGTTTCTCGGATTCCGGAAGGATACGACATAACGTACTTTATTCAATCGGATTTTTGTAGTTTTTTTTTTTTAAAAATATACCTACATATATATATTTATATAATATAAAATAATATAACCTTTATATACGACGTGTGTAACAGTGCGTATAATACGAAACCGGGCAATCCGATCCGATCCAATCCACGTACCTATGCATGTTTCAGGTATTCAGGACAAGGACGCGGGGCCGGGTAGGCGCATAATATAATATTATATTGGCCAACCGAACTTCCCGCGTTGGCTCTAACGCCGTTCTCTTGGCTGGAAAAAAAAAAAAATAAATAAATAAATAAATAGTAAAACGTATAGTAGGTACGCGCACTATCTCCATCTCCGACGGGTAGATATAGGTATAGGTAGGTAGGCAGGCAGATACCTATAGAGGTGGTAGGTGGTCACCCATAATAACGAAATTATCATTATTATCACTATTTATATTATATTATATCAATGCGTTATCTCACGTGCTGGCGAATCTATATTATATAAGCGTATAATATATATACAAATGTATACGCCTACACAATGTGCATTAATTAACGTGTACAAATACGTGCGTGCTATACAAAGTACGACGCATAAAACGTATATGTATATTTTGTAAACTATAATATTGTGACGTGTGTACGCCCCCGCGTATATATTCATCCAACGATAAAATAATAACATATTGTGATAATATTATAATAGTGCGATGTGATGTGACCGACATAATTCGCATGCGGCTTCGGATGATGGCATCACCCACGTAAAAATAATGAAAAAAAAAAACCATAAAAAAATAAAACCACGCTACTGTAACGTCTCTGTAAAACTAATTTAATTTTTCGACATTACATATCATTATTATATATACGTGTGTACGTGTTATAATAATAATAATAATAATAATAATAATATGTGTATAGTGTCCAAAGTCCTCCTGAATATTATAATACAATGTGTCTGACCATATTATATAGGTTAGGTTATGTTATATAATCTAAAAGAACGTATAAAAAAGCCGGGGTTAAATTATTATTTTCCACTATTTCGGTTTTAACATAAATATATATATATATATGTATACACACGATCGTCACGATGGTCACATTATATAATAATAATAATATATGTTTTCTGTATGGATTGTGACGGAACTGTCTGTAACAGAAACGCGACTACAAAAACAAAAAAAAAAAAAAACGCCCTCGCGATTCTTTCGATTCATTCGACCACGCATATTATCGATTTTGTAAAACATTTCGATTTATATCCTACCATATATATAAATATATATATATATATGTGTACACATAATAATATTATGGACCACAAACCAATTTTCTCCGCCGATTATCATTTAACATACACGTGATTGTGTATCGTGATCGTGACTTGAGTCGTGTTTTTTTTTCAGACGAAAAACCCGACATTTGAGTTTTAAAAAATGACGAATAGTAAATTATAAAAACAAGGAAAAAAAAACCGATTATTCCTAACTCTTAATGTTAAAGAATACGAACAAAAAACAATTAGGTACTTATCTTGAAGTTGCAGTTCAACTTAGAATATTATTCACGTATTATATAATTTCTAAAAGTAGTTCTTTACAAATAAAAAATAATCGATGATACTTTTAACCATGCCTACAACGACAATGTTGTATAGTCAGTCCTAAGTCTGCCTGCAAACGGGAAGGTAAATAGCATTAGTTCAAACAATTAACCAGACACAATTCGTGTAAAAAAAAAAGAAAAGAGACGGAACACTGCAACTATCCTTGGCTACGAATATGTATTATGAATAGGTACATTTTTTGGATTAGAAAACATGTCCTTTTCGTTTCCTTGAAAATACAAAAAATTATGTTCGATTCCGCTAAATAATAGACATTTTATATTATTGGTACCTACTAAAAGTATACCAGCAGGAGAATTTAATTTGTAAAAATAACGAATAGGTACATATATTATATACCTAATATACTGAATTATTAAAATGTATAATCGTTGTAATTTGTTTAAATCGAATTTAATTAAAATGCGATTTTTAAAAGTCAATCTAAGAGCCATGGTGTATTTTGGGAAATTTTTCGGGGGTTTTCTAAGATATTTTAGAACCCTAGATATACAGGCCAACGTGGAGCAAAAATCTATACTTCATTTTGCTTCCAGAGTTTCTTAACTGAATTTTAACGCAAAGGTGAACTTTAATTTTTTCAAAAGATTCGACTAGTATACTTGACTAAACATTTTAACATATACACAAAATATATGTTATTATTTTCACGTTGCATAATTCAATAACAATACAATTTATTGTCAAAAATATTTTAATAAATTGTAAGTAGTTATTGGCTTTAATTTTTTGATTGACTTCAGAATACTACATTAATTTTTCGATAGATCTAAAATAATTGTAAACATTTTTATGGTAGATTTATAATAGTTGCTAACTTTTTTTATATGGTAGACTTATTAACAGACAACAGTAAACTTTTTGTATTTATAGAGTATAACCTAGCTCTTGACCTGGAACCATTATTACTTAACAAAAATTAAGTTAAAAAAAATGTTAAATTATAAAAAATTTTTTTTTTTAAATATTTTACTTGTAAATCATTAAAATATCTTTATTTTATTAAAATTTGGTAGGTAGGTATAACATATTCATAATTTTTATATTCTTGAAAACCTTGGTTACATAAGCTATATAAACTTTTCCAAAAAGTTATTAGTTTTCTATTCCCGCCTTTATATGGGCTACAATCGCCTTAGGTTAGGGTTAGGTAATTCTTTTAAATCATCCTCGAGAAGCTCCATTCTTTGTATTCTTCAGTCTGATCTCCTTCTATATGACACATTTCATTTTTTATTCCACTTCCCAGCTTTAGTCAGTAATCGTAATTCTCTTTTTAACATACTTTCTTCTTAACGATAATGTACTTTATTTATTTATTTTTTAGTCATGGACAGAAGTCCAAATACAAAGTTAGTGCAGTATTTAGAAGATAGAAATGACAAAATGACTTATAATTAAAATTAAATAGAATTTACAATGAGAAATGAATAAGCAATATAAAATAAAATACTAATAACTATTACAATACACATTTATCAAAAAGAAATCAATTACAGTATTAACAGAATTACCATTTGTTAATAGAGTATTAATAGGGGAGAATAACATATATCTAAGGGAGGCATATGGAATATAAAATAAACAGGTATCTCTAATATTATGACAGTTTGTTTTGAGGTTAATAAGACTTAATAAATATGAATCATCTAGTCTATTATTTAATATATTTTTTAAAAGAATAACATAAGAAACTTTTTTTCGATTAACTAATGATTTAAGGTTTAAAGAGTTTCTGACGTTGATATAATCAGAATAATGAAGCCTTTTGATATTAAATTTAAAATTAATAAAACGAAAAAAATTTTTTTGAACAGCTTCTATGCGGTTGAAAATACTAATAGTATTGGAATCCCAGATAATTATACCACACTTTAGATGAGACCTGATTATTGAAGTAAATAGACATTTAAAAGTGAAAGGATCATAAAGGAGGAACAATTACGCATAATAAGACCTACCTAACAAAAAGCAGAGAATGTTAAACTGAATTTGTTCAAAACGGGAAAGAATAATATTATTTAGGTTATAGTTGAAAGACAAGTTTGAAAGTTTTTTTGAAAAAGTGATTGTTTGAAATTTGTTAATATTTGAAGATAGACCATTACATTTGCACCAATTATTAAAACGTATTAAATCTTTCTGGAGATACTCGTCGTCAGTTAATTAGTGAATTAATGGCTTTAAATATTTTTGCATCATCAGCAAAAAGCAATATTTTCGAGTAATTGATTGAATAAGCAATATCGTTTATAAATATATTAAATAAAAAAGGAGAAAGGAGATCACCTTGTGCATCTAACCGGAAATGACGTCAATAGGTTACGACATATAATTTTTAATTTTAACAATTTGGGATCTTTGTGAAATAAAGGACGCAAACCAGGACGGTAAGGGATTGGCAAAACCAATTTTTTCTCGTTTATTAGTAAGTAAATTATGATCAACTCTATCAAATGCCTTCTCAAAATCTGTATAAATCACATCTATTTGAGAACCACGAGAAAAAGAATCCAGAATAAAGTGTTTAAAAAACATAAGATTTGTAATTGTAGATATATTACATTTAAAACAATGTTGTTGCGGGATAAGTATATTTTTAAAAATAGGAGTTAATTTAAAATTTATAATTTTTGAAAATATTTTGGGAAGAACTGATATTATTGAGAATTTGAGATAGGACGATAATTTTAAGCTAAAGATTTTAAACCAGTTTTAAAAATTCGACTAATAAATGTGAATTTCCAGTAAGAAGGGAATAAACACTGGTTCATTGAAAAAGTAAAAATAAAATGTAAAAGCTACAATGATATAAAAATAAAGCTGATAAGCCGTTAGGATCAGTGGCGATTTTCTCGGTTAATTTATCTAGTTCATTAAAAATATCCATAATGTTGATTTCACAATTATTTATGAGATCAAACGATTCGGAGACATGAAGTGGATATTCAGTAACAGACATGTTGGATTTTTCGTAAACAGAGGAAAAGTGACTGCCGAATAAGTCGACAATACTTTGACCATCATTAGCAAACCACGTCATTTAAATTTAAAGTGCTCGGGAAGTCAGAAGAAGATTTTATGATTTCCAAGAAGGACCAAGAAGTATTTTGGATTATTTTTAGCGACGTTTCCGTATTTGATAAATATGAAGAGTAGTCTTTTTTACTTTGGGATTTACATTTTGCACGAAGGGTGGAAAATTTAAAATAATTTGTGTTGGAGTTAGAATATTTAAAAATAGCATGGACAATATATTTTTTTATTTTAATAAGTGTTTTAAATTGGAAGGATACCAAATTGGGAATTTGCGGGAAGAAGAACGATTTTTCTTAGGAATATATTATATAAGACTAACAGAAAATAAAATTCATCAATTAAAATATTTATATCAGAATTGAGTTTAAAAAAATCGGACCAATTAAATGAGCCAAGGAAAGATATAATGGAATGGTAATCGTCATAACCACCACCAAACAAAAATGTTTTATCATGTGATATTTTGAAGTTCAACAATGTTGAAAATATTTCTGTATCAAGATATTTCATTAAAAATACATGCGTTTTAATGGCATTAAAACACGTTCTCGATTTCTTGACTTCTCTTCTAGTTATTGTAGATTCGAAATTTAAACAGAATATGATAGATGAGAATATTTACTATGAACGAACATTATTGAACACATGGTTTTCTTAATTAAAATATTTTTTTTTGCCAAAATTTGAAAATTTTACATTTTTCAATCACAAATTTTAGATGTTTTAATTTTTACTTGTCCAGCAATTACTCGTTATGCTCAGTCTTAGTTTAAGTTCTTATATTTTATTTAGTATAATATTATTTCTCTTTTATAATCATTTTTGATTAAACTGTGGTCAGAAAACCACAAGTAGTTTTTGAACAAATATCACAATTACACATCAATAAAATTTAGGCATTGATATGAGACTAGTTTTAGATTACTTTTTAAATACATTTTAACATTTTATAATCCTTAAATTTGCATTATTTAAAAAAGTTTTTTAAAAATTGCCCACACAGAACTACTTAAAAATTGTGATCGCGAATATCGATGATCTGTCAGATATATATACCTATATATAGATAAAATAAATCGCCCTGAAATTGTCGAAAAATAGACAATAATATATATTTGTAAAATATTATATTCAGACTTGTAGTCAGGGGGTCTGAGAGCACTATGACCCTTCCCATTGTCCGTGTTTTTACTTAAAACTAAAAACTTTTTAGTTTAGTGTTTTTTGTTATTATTTTGTTTGTAGATAGCAAGTAAACGAATTGAAATTGTTAAAAAATAATAACAGATAATTAAATGTGATGAATAACAAACGACAGATTTAACAGAGTACATATAACTAATTATAGTTATTTTAAATATGAGTAACTCCATGATGATTTTATTATGTCCATCATTGTCGCTTCTGTGATTTTAAATGTCTATACTGCGAAATTCACTTAACGCGTTTTAATATAATAGGTAATAGTAAAATTCTTGAAATTGTTATAATTAATATAATATTTACTAATATTGATAAAACTATTATTATAACGATTTAGTGATTTAATTTATTATTAATTTAATTAAACGGTATTATCTATTCGATGAAGTCGCTTTCACGGTATAAAAACAATAAATATCATTGTAAAACCACACTCCACTCGGAATCTAAATTGATAATATTATACCACGTTTTCTAAAACATATAATAGCTGATATATAATAATTATATTGAATTACAATTTTTCTGTGCCTGTACAGGAATAAAAAAAAATCCATTCAAAGGTTTTTAAGGTTTCCGCACAAAAGGATGTATTTATGCTATAAAAATATTTAATTAGGTACTAATTTATTTACGACTGTGATTTATTGCTATAGAAATTGAGTCATTTTATGATAATACATATTATAATAATTATTATGCATATTTAATTCTTAAATATTATTCAAATAAGTTATTACACTTAGGGATGATTTAAAGTGGTATCTCAGTAGTTTTTAATAAACTAACAGTTGTAATTAGTGATGGACACTATCGAAATAGTCTATTCGAATAGTTTTACACGACCGAATGCTGATTTTTCGACAAAAACTATGGAATAGTTCGAACCAACCGAATAGTTCGGATTTTATCGATCGATAGTTGAAGTAATCGATAGTTTTTCAAGTATCTATCGAACAGTTCGATAGTGCCCATCACACTAGTTCTGATACTCAAAGAAAGTATTTTTGTACTATTATTATTATTATTATTTTTTTTTTTTATACAAACAAAATTGTTATATTTATATGCGCTGTTACAAGGTTTCCGAAATATATTTGGCGGAAAACGTCCTTTACTACTGCTGCAAAAGTATACGTTTTGTAGAAAACGGGAATCGAACATTCCGTTTTCGGTTTTCGGCGCGAAAAATATAAATGGCCATCATACGCACATAACGTTAAAAACGTAAGTATATATCAGTTTTGAAACGGCGTAACACGTGGTTGATAATAAACGTTCGAAATTTTTCATAGGAAAAATATCCAATCCTAAAATTGAAAAACAAAAAAAATGCTTGGTTTCACGTTCCCCGTGCCCTGTGTATAAAATGAATCGGTTAGGTCGTTTGTGTATTTTTTTTCGTCGTCGTCGTCGTTGTTTACAACGCGTTTTTTAAACTTTAAAATGATCGTTTTTAAAAGCCGACCGGATTCAATTATTATATAGACGGATATAATGTACTTACGATATTATCGTCTAAGCTATATTATTATATACACGAAAAGCCGACACGATATTATGTAAACCCGTTATTCGGTCGTATACGTACCGTTCCCGAGGTCGAACGCGGTTATGTATTTTTCCATCGCCGTTTTCTAACGCTATATGTTTTATACAAGTCTTTCTCTCCCTCTGTACACCGTCCGATACGCCGCGGTGCTTTTATCCCATAATGTCTCTCTCGACGGGGTGCCCGGCCGTATAGCTTTTAATAAACGTACTGAATTATTATAAAATGACCTCAATTGTCGCGTTTTTTTATTGTTTTTTTTTTTTTTTTTACTTGTAAAACGTATACTGTTTTTCTGAGTTTAGAGCAACGTCATAATATAAACACCGTGTTAATTTTTTACACTAAATTTGTATACAGCGTGTACGTTTGGACACCAATAACGGTTGCTCAGCGTGCGGTGCATGCTAGTGTGCATTTGTACCTGCAGGAAGGTGGGCAAGTTAACGTGGAAAATTGACTCGGTCAAGTTAAGTCGGGTTAGCCTAAACGCATTCGCAGTAAAAAGTCAAGAGTTAACCAAAAAATACATTTAACCGATCGAGTTAGTTAAAAGTTAACATTGAAAAAATATTAACTCGACTCGGTCAAAAATACGTTAATTTTTTTTCTTCGTTTGACATTTATGTCTTAAATTTCCAGACTTTTTTTTTTTTTTAAATTATTCAAATATTTCAGAATAAAATTTCCACTATTTACTTTTTTTAATGTTAGGTATACCTACTACCACCTACTAGTTACAAGTTTGTATAGGTATACTATAATATGATACAATTTCGTGTCTTTCACGCGTTAACTTAACTAAATGATTATAAAAATTAACGATTAAAAGTCAAGTTAAGCCAATGATAATTTAATCTAGTTAAGTTAATTAATCAATTAACTAGTTGAGTTAAAAATTAAACAATATTTAACTTTAACTTTTTAACTAGTTAATGCCCACCATTGATATATATATATATATATTATAATGTAAGGGGAGGGGGTGCTTCCCAATATCATTACTTTTTCAAACTTTAAAACGTATCGCACATACTGTCGTCCTATAGTCGATAAATTTATAAACGAGTTAATAAGTTAAAAGTTAAGTTATTTTCAACTTTTAACTTAACATATTTTTGGCTGTATTAACTTTTCATTAACGATAACAATTTTTAATTAAATATTCATTTTTTACTTTTAATTAAAACTCAGTTAAGTTAATTTTGAAATAATAAATACATTTTGATTTTATATTGTGTATATTGTCAAAATGGTTGAATAAAAATCAAGTTGTTTTTGTCGTTTTTAATAATTCTTATATTATAGGAATTATTTATTTCCGAAAATATAAATAAAATAAGAATAACTATATATTATAATTTATATAATGATCTCCCCATAATAAAATCGAGGAATATATTAGATTTTCCACCAATAAACAATATTTAGGTAAGGAAAAATGTCCATTTGTTAGAATTTTGAAGAGAATTGTAGGTACCTACTAATTAAACATATTTATGAACCTATTTATTGTTAATTTTAATAATAATTATTATTATAAATAGGTACATTGTAGTATTATCAATAATATTATGATTATGTCAATGATTATTAACAATTTTAAAATGCTTTAAGTTAAAAATAACAGTATTTCCAAAAAAATAATAGATACTTAATTATCATAAATATCTTAAATGTTATATTGACTCAAAAAAAAATCAACTTAACTTAATCGTCAAGAAAAAAATAACTATTAACTTGAAACTTTTACAATTTTTTTCTATTAACTTAACTGAATTAAAAAAAATCATTAACTTGCCAAGCATTGACTATAGGTGGTATATTATATATAATTTTTAAGACCGTTTATCAGGGCCGTCCCGAAGAAAGATTTTTTGAGTTGGTAAAAATGTAAAAAAAACATGAAGTATATAATACTTCTTCAAAACAAATAAGCAAAAAAAAAAAAAACTCATCGACTTTTTCTACTATTTGCCTTCTGCTTTCCGAGGAGGGGGGGGGTGAGACCCCCCCCCACGGGACGGCCCTGTCGTTTATTAAATTTCTATATTTTGGAATTAATATCACCAAATTTTGTAACAATTAAAATTTAAATCTAATAATAGTATCATCGCGTTGTTTGTCCGTGAAAATAATACATTTCTCCGAAATTCTAAATTTAAACGTTTATAAATAAGAAAATGTGCAGAATCCTTAACGCATATTTTTACAAGATTTTTGTCAAATATATACGGTTGTAGTATAATTTAATTTGTCGGTCTTCAAAGTCAATTTACAATATTCGTAGGAGATGAAAACAAAAATATTTCAGATTTCCGAATTCTATATAATGATCAAAAAAAAAATATATATATATATACCCACCTACCAGGTAGTGTTTATAAATACAAAATAAATCATCGTTAAAAATATCGAGTTAATGAAATTCATATTTTCGATTCGCATTAAAATAACAAACTTCGATTTCAAAACGGACGATGTAGGTACTTTACTTACATCCGGAATTCGTCATTTTTAGTGGTTTGTGTTCTTTCGGGTGTATAAAAAAAATTGAAGAAATAATATTAGTAAGTATTATCTATATAAGTAAATGAATCAAATTCCCGTTGTACATAAAATATAAACATTTGAAATATTATAAATAAAAAAAATAAAAACATTTTAAAATTATTTTATATATCTAACTATAGTCTATAAGTATATAGGCAGTACATACATTACAAAAATGCGTGCATTGCAGCAGATTGAATCAATTATTTCGATATTTTTTCAAAAACTAAAATATATTTATTATTTGTATATATATTTCTAAACTCTATTTTTTTTTTTAAACTCCTTTATTATTCCATTTTTAGATCCATCTTTTAATATACTACTATATCATCTACATAAAATTGTGTTACAGTTTAAAATTTAATATTATATTAAACGTAAAAATTAAATTACAGAAATATTTAATATATACAGCTCGTGCTTATATGTTATATAATATGTAGGTAAGTATGTTTAAAGAGAACAAGTGTTGTTAGTAGCTCAGAATTTGAGCTCATGGGACTATATTTCAATATTAAAATTTTCGTGAAAATTATTGTAATTAAAAGTTATATTATAATAAGTACATAATATCTACATATATATATATATATATATATATTGTATATAGTTATAAAAAATACGTTCAAAAAGTATTTAAAATGTTAAAATGAAATGACAAACTGAAATTATATTTGTCATTAATTTTTATAAATATTATATGTTATTATATATTTAATATTATTAAAATTGTATTATTAATGTAGAACATAAATCTTATTATAAATTGAATAGGTATTATTGTCTTTGCACAATATCATTCAAATACCGGAGTCGATTTAACAAAAAATGAATCATTAATATTTACAAATAAAATATTATAATTTTATAATTTTATTTTTACGTATAACAATGAAAAACTGGATTTGTTTTGTAAAGAAAGTTTAATTGAAAAATTGTTTAATAAAATAAATATTCAATACAAAAAAGTGGAAGTAGGTTTTTCTTAAAAGTTCTCATACAACAGCACCAGAGAGGGGACCATGGGGGCAATAAAGCCCCCCAGATCTAAGAATTTGTATTTTTAATAGGTAGTACATATTTTCAGTATTCATCCCCTTCTTGGAGCTACTTCTATATGGTTTATAATATATATAGACTTCTAGAGTCATCTAATATGTAACTACTTATATATATATATATATATATATATATATACTTATATACTTATGAAAAATATCTGAAAAGTGCTTTGGCTTTATTCGATATTTTACCTAAGGCTATACTACATTTTTTAACTAGAGCATAAGTCAAGAAAAAAGTCATAGGATAATATGGTATTTCCTTATTTCCTCCCTCTTTTTTTACTATACATATACTGTAAATGACTGTTGAAACGTGCACAAATCATATAACCCTTTCAGTGCTATGGACGAGTGTACTCGTCAAGGTACCTATATAAAACTTTATCTATTCGTTCTTTATACGTGAAATCTATATCAATCAATAAACAATGAAATATCAAATTTTTTGAAAAAAAATAAATAAAAATAAAAAAATTTAACTACGATTTGTTCGTTGATGTAAATCAATATTTTCATTTTTGCTTTTATCAGTGGTTCTCAATAGGTTATCTCATTATTATTGATGTAAGAATTCTACGTTCCACCGCATTCGAGTTCAAATTATCATTATTATTAATTTTAGAAAATATATGTTTAACCGATTACCTACATTCCAATATGATACGTTATTTCATTCCATTTACCGATTGTCCGATAATAGTGACATTTTGTGAACCACTGGCCGCAAAATTAAAAATTATTTAAGTATCTCAGTCAATATTGACTTTTTTTTTTTTCTAAATATCTGTCTACAATTAATGACGTTGAATGATTTCGAAAATGTTGCGAGTATGTATAAAAATTGGAAATAAAAAATATAAATTTTACGCAGTCCTGCAGGAACCGTAACACAAAACTATGTAGCGCCGAAAGGGTTCAATTTTCTTTATTTCAGGTATATTTGTGCAGTATAGGTATATAGCTAGGTAATAATGCGTTTTTGTCGGAAATTTTCGCTATTCCCCCCCTCCCCCCAAAAAAAAAAATTCCGAGTAAGTATAATATTATCAAAAAAATCTTAGAAAAGTATGCTTAAACACATTAGATAACACTACGTAACTATATATAAATATATATAACCTATACCCATAACCTATTTTATATAGGTACTTATATCGAATAATAATATTGTGTTCGTGTCTATTTGCATTGCAAAATTCGAAAATGCACAATATTCAAAAACCGTATATAGGCGCGTACGAGTTTTCCTATCTCCCTTCGCAGATAGGTACCCACTATACCCACTTCCTAGTTTGCATATATTTTATATAAAAAAAAATAAATAAAACTACGATAATTACTCGGTATATCGTCGTCGAGGGGGTCATATTAGAGGCCGTGACCCCTTTACTGACATGTTAGCGTTGTATTACCGCAAAACACAATTAATTTCCCACCAGTCTTCCCGTACAAATGTTTATTATGCACATTTATGCTCATATATCTTATAATATTTAGGTACATATTATAATAGCGCAATATTTCGCATATAAGACTCCTCGAACGTTATACGTTATACTCGTAAATATGTTCGTTGCACGTTGTACAAAATATAACATAACAAATAATATGGAAAACACGACAATCGTTAGAAAATTTTAAACTTTATTTAACCACATATTATATATATACCTGATAATATGATAGATCGAAATAAAAAACTGTCGTACAAGTGCGGAATATTATTGTTAGGGTATTTAGAAAATTAAAAAACGTGGGGGAAAAAAAGTCATTTTAAAAATTAAAAAGATTGCTTGACAAAAAAAAAAAAAAAGGAAATATGCAGGGGCAAAACCGGTTAGTATATAGTGGATGCTTGAACTTCACTCGTTGGGTAGGATACAATATAGTGGTGGATTTAAATGATTTCTTTTCGATAAAATGATTCTGAGAGCAAAGCTTCGCCGGTATATACCTAATAACGTATGATGAGTAGGTATTGAACTAGGTACCATTGTCGGCAATAACTAATATATTGTATAGTATATTTTAATAACATTGTTTTAAACTCGTATAATTTCTTATTAGTTATTAGTATTATTACTAGTTCTGTATTTGTATTTAATTTTCAGACTTTGAAACCTTCCCAAAAAAAATGTATTCCATTATTTCTATAAATATTCTAGAATTGGATAAAAAAAAAAAAAAAAAAATCGAAAAATGACCCGTTTAAAGTACTAACTGACAGCTACTACAACTATTGCTACCGGAAACAGGCGGTAAGCGTGTAACAATATTGTGGAGCACTCCGTTTTAGAATTTTTGATTACAGACATGAAAAAAGACAAAAACGAGACCCGATCTTATAAAGTGTCCCGTTGGAAGTTTGAATACGTACCTATATAATTATGTTTTAAAAATATTAATCATTTAATTTGTGTATAGTTACAAAATGAAAAATAATTGTGGATAGCCCCCCCCCGTACGTTTTTCTTAAATATATATGGGCGAATTTATTAAGATATGCATTTAATATTTTTATTTATCCATTAATGAGATATACCTATGTCGGGTAGCTATAATTTGTATATTTTTAAATGATATTAAAAATTGACCCTATAAGCTGATAAGCAGTAAACCTCGATACTCGCACATGGCATACTCACGAGTTGCAGATATATTTTGTTAATAAATTATTGTTTTTCCTATTTCGTTCTTGCTGCAATACAAATGCAAATTAAAAACATGATTGTAACATTATGTATAGTGCATTATATACGCGTGACGATAAAACATTTAGTTAACGATTATAACTATTGATACGACGATATAATATTATATTTAATATTATATTTGATTATACCTGCAATGAATATTCACTACACCTATATTATAACTGTATAATAAAAATAGCCGATATAATACTACCGCATTGCCGAAACAGAAAACTTTAAAATTTTTTTTAAAAAAAAAACGGAAATTACAATTTTTTCGACCATTTTGAGTTTCATTAATTATGTAACCTGCAATACGCTAAATAAACGATAGCATAGATAATATGCGATTGAAAAAAATAATTTTATGCAGTTATACATATTATATAGGTATATAAAGTTGCAAGTCAATGTTTGCCTATTACGTATTTTGAATTTGAAAAGAATATCATTAATAAATCACTGAACATTCGAAAAACAATAATTCCAGCTGAGAAATGTATTTTTTTTTTTCATGTTCTCGCAGATTTTCGAAATATTTTGAATAACCTATAGAGTGTAGAGGCGCTATATAATTGAATATATATTATATATATATTAGTTCCGAAAAACCTTGTGTATATATTATTATATCGAAATATCAAGTCATCTTAAATATAATACCTATGAAACTATATAGGTACAAACGCATGTCAGTAATAATAGTTAGTGCCTATATAATAATGTAAACATGTAATATAGGTCCTATATCTTATGTTGGTATAAGTATTTGTAGTTTGTGATATAAGTCAAAACAAAAATATATATCGGTATTTAATTATTATCAGAAATTATTTTAGTCCAATTTTATGGCTATCGCAGTTATCTTTTTTTTAAATTATCGTTAATTTTTGATATATTATATATATATATATATATTAATATTTCATTGAATATTTAAATATTAAATGTTTGACAATTAGCGTTCAACGTAATCTTTAAAAACAATGTTTAATTCAACATTATCATTATGTTCATATTTCAATATGAAAAGGGGTACCTTTAGGTATCTAAAACCACGAAGAAAAGATATAGGTCCACTTCTCGGCTACCTGCAGTAACAAAGCTCTTTTGGAATTGATGAATTGATATGGTTAATTACCCGTGGAATAGTATAGGTATATATACGATAATATAGGCACGGCGAAGAAGGGGACATTTTTAAATCATTGTTGCGAATTTAATAGTAGGTATAGTCAAATCGTACTCGGTCTGATGTCAAAATGTGTTATACACTCCGGTATATAACATACTAAAGTACATTTTTTTTTTTTTTCGGTATTCTTCAGAGGAGGATATATCCCTCTCCTGCCCCCTCCTAATGGCCACCTATGTACAAGGGCTTTAAGTAAAATGAGGGGGGGGAGGTAGATAAAACCGTGAGGCTCTAGGTTTACTTTCCCTTGAATTACGAGCGATCCAAAATTAGATTTTGAACTACCCGCAAAAAAGTCACTTTTAGTATGTTATATATATATACCTCGATGTGTACAACACATTTTGCACCCCGCCATTGAATGCGCCGAGCCGATTCAAAAAAATGTCTCCTTCTCTGTCGTGCCTAAAATTGTTAAGTAAGTGCGATGGTCGGAGGTTCGAATCCAATCATCGAAATTAAGATTTGTTGCAAAATTTACAGTATAGGAAAAATAAAAACAACACGTTCAGGGAAGGTAGTAAAATAATAAGATAAAAGGGGGAATACGATAAAAATGGATGGTTGATTGCGAGTATTTTTTTTTTGGGGGGGGGGAGGGGTTCAGATCAATGGCTCAATGTCGCATTGAATCTTGCCAATGCAATGTTCCATAAACACTCAAAAAGTGTTAACTGAATGGTTTAGCAACATATTTTGATCAAACTATATTAAATGTTAAACATTATAGATTTAAAGTTGTATACGAGGTTTAATAAATGTTTAAATGTTTATTGGGTAGGCAATTTTTGGGAAATTTTAGGAAAAATGAAAATAAAACAAACGAATAATATTTAAATATATTTTAAAAGTTAACCTGTGTCAGTATCATTTTTTTTTTTTTTTTTTTTTTTATTGTGTAATCACGATATTTATTTAAAAAATTACGTTTTTGCATTTCCATAGTACATATTGTAAAATTATCGTAGATCAACGATTTTGATACCAATAAAAAGATGAGAATATAAACTATGATTGAATGTCAGAATTTTACGATTAACTAATTCTACCATGTGTTCTATAAACTTTTGAAAAAGATATTTTCAAAATTGTATATAGTCTACAATTACAAATAAAATTTAATAAGCGGCGTACGATAATAAGTTAACGTTCTCATCTTTTTTTTTTGGTAGGTATCAAAATAATTATTCTACAATGCATAGGTGAATGTATTTTCCGCAGTGTTTTGAACGGGCATTGTTTTAAGGGGTCATGTATAGGCAATTTTTAAATAAAATGAAAATGTCGTTTTAGTGTATTAATAACATTATTATCAGCATTGCGTAGGTAGTACACCGATAACGTACGCACAGAAACACTTGTGTAAATGATCGTTGAAGTCAATTTTTTCTAAATTTTATTCAAAAGTATCCATATTACCGATTTATCGTACCTATAGTCCGATTTGGATTTTAAAAATAGATTTGAATTTACCAAAAAATAACTTAAATTCGAATTTTTCACTTTTTAAATTTTTACATTCCATATTTCAATATTTGGTCAACAAATATTTGGTAATTTTCAATTTGATAAAACAATTTTAAGAAATACATAAAAAAAAAATAAATTGGAAGTAGTGTTATTAACAAATTTAAATCAGTTTTCAAAATCTTTATAGACTTATTCAATAACCTATATCAATCTCTACGATGATCAAAAAATAGGTGTTTTTAGTCTCAGTGTGTAAAACTTACCCGTGGATAGCCACCTTCATATGTTTATTATATATAATATACACAGATTTAAATATTTTTTAATTGATAGATTTATCATTCAAAACACGCACATTTATTTTGCAAATAATTTTCATTTAAGTGAATTTAAATGCAAATCGCCTATTTTCAAAATTAAAGAGAACGAAATTTTCGAGGACACATCAGTTTTTTTTTTCGAAAAATTAATTTTCAAACTAGTTACAGTTGTTTAAATATGCAAACAAAAGATTGTTCACTTATAAACAATATATTTTATGCCGTATTTGGAATTAAAAAGAGCTCTGAAGCGCATTCGGAAATGTTTTAAGTCATTTATTTGCAATCTAATAGTAGATACAGTTTTTGTAATAACAAATATCCGGATTACGTTACAATAAAAAAATGTTAATGACCCAGGACTATTTTAAATTCCTTATAAAGAATTTTGAAATATTTTTTAATTAAAGAGATTTTAATTTTTCTTAGAATGTTATGGAAATTACCTTTACTGAACTCCTGAAAAAGCGTTTGTGTATAACGCGTTTTTTTTAATTCGTACAACGTTTTCCAACAATTCGATGGAATATAATTATGAAATATTGAAGTTGAAATATCATTTTACATAATATAGAAAATCATTATAATTTATAAAAATATATTTTTATTTTTATATATATTGGTACCTTGGAATTTCAAATATATATATATATATAATTAGATATATTTTTAATTATTTATGAAATGTTAATTTTGTCGGATTAGGTATATATATATATACCTATTTATTTTTATAATATACTTATTTCATCGCATAACGCATATAATTGAAATAACCAGAGATTTAGACCTTTGGTCTATTTAGCCTTTATAGGAATTTTTTAATAAATTTATAAGAACTTATTTTTATCGCTTCACAACAATATTAGTATTATTATAAATCTCATGAGGTCAAAAAATATAAAGTTGATTTATATTATACTATACGTATATTATACTATATATTATACAACTATTTCGTGCAAGTTTAATGAACGTCTCGTTAAATTGCAGTGGTAGACAGCGAGAAGAGACTCCGCAAAATAGGGAACCGCAAAATATAATGAAAAATATTTTAGAGCCAAGAGTAAAAAAGAGACAAAAAAAGTACGTTAAAATTTAAAAAATTACCTATTTAAAAACACTATATATATTTTTTTTTTTATTAATTTTAAAAACTAAAATTATAATTTAATAATAATTATTACACTTTAAAATATATATTTTTGTATAAATATTTAACTTTATTTTTTTTTGTATATTATAGTAAACATGTTTTGCGTTTTACTTAATTTAATTCGTTCACGTACAATACACACAAAAAAAAAAACGAACGCGTTAATTTTAATTAATTAATTATTAACAAAATACACATATTTCTTATATACATTGTTTATTAAAAAGTTACCGATTCATAGAATCTATCGTTTTAATTTTATAATGGACCAAAGGAAATTTGACTTTTGAGTACCTCTATTATTTTAAAATCTAATAAGGTTTATAGTAAAATTTTAATTTAATTTGTACGGGCCTATAAATCGTTAAAATTCCTAAAAAATATGAACGTTGTTCACGTTCACATTCGGTATAGTTTCACATAATTTCAAGGGGATTAAAATCCTACAGATTTTTTTCTATCTTTTTAGTTCTCTAATATTATTTCTGAAAACATATATGAATATATAAATATATGCGTAACATATATAGGTACATTATGCTTTATGAAATGAAATAATAACTACTTTATAGGTATAGTATTAACAAATCCAAGGCCGGGTAAATTAGGCAAGTTAACGAATTTTTTTAACTCATTAAGGTTAGTTAGTTTACAAAAAAGAAGTTGAGTTTAGTTAAAAGTTAATAATATAGTTTTTTGGTAACTTTATAGGTTAAGAGTTAAATTAAAAAAAAAATCAATTTAGTTAAAAGTTAATAATGTCTAATTACCAATAAGGAAATTATAAAATATACGTCTCAGCCGCTAAAATACTTATATTTTTTGTATTCACACTAATATTAATATCAAACAGACAGTACCCACCATTTCAACACTGGATAGACACAATATTAATAAAACACGAAAATATCGACAGTTTCGACGTGAAAACTGACTCGCCTGTGTTCCACATGAACCAATAAAACGAACATTTATTACAATTTACCTTATATCATCGTGTATCTATCCATCTTATCATTTATTATTATACTGTACATTTCCCAAAACAACAATATTACATGACATCTAAATTTGATAAAAATAATTCGAAGATAATGAGAGCCACGAATCACAGTAATACTACGGTTTTCTATTTATATAAAGTATAAATAATAATAAAATTAGTAAAATTAGTAAAATTTTCTATACTTACAAATTGAAAACCTCATTCAGAAAATGTGCATTGTTCTTCGGACCAAGTTTGACTTAATTTAGATAGTTTTGTACAAAGTTAACATGTTGAGTTTTCAAAAAAAAATGTAACTTATTAAGTTGAAAGTTAATTTGAAAAACAGTAACGTGTTAATTAACTTAACTTTGAAACTTAATTTTAACCGTTAACTCGTTAATGCCCAGCCATGGATAAACCTACACATATTATCGTTAAATAAATGCTGCATTTGTTTAAAAAAAAAAAAAAAACACTAAACGAAATATGTACGTGAAAAAAAAAACCATTTAAATATTTATCCTTTTTATTTTCAAATATATTGAGTTTAGTGAAAGTTTGGGTATATTTCATTATTTTCCGATTACTCGGGCACACTCATAATCTCCCTTTAATTATATTATTATAGTTATTCTTACGTATAGTATCACGTAATGATAAAAAAAAAAAAAAAAAACACTAATTACATTCAAAATTGAACATAATAGTTTTTTTTTTTTTTAAAAATTTTAAAATTATCATATTTTGTTAAGAAAACAAAGTTAATAAAATACATTTAAAAAAAACACACTGCAGCACAAAATATTATAATGATTTTAAACTTTGAATAAACAACAGACCTACACAGTACACATTATCCATTAGACAACGTCTTACCCTGGAATGAGTGTGGACGGATATCCATTGGATATGTGAATAGTCATTCAATATGGCTTATCAACAAATAAGAACTTTTATGAATGTATCAAATAATTATGTAATGTTAATACAGGTTAATAATGATCATTTATTGATATTCACCACCCAGAAAAAAGAAAAAAAAAAACGCTTCATGGACAAATTATAATTCGCACAGCACACAATAGTCGTCCATTAGATATCCATTGGACATGCGAAATAACCATACAATATGTCATATTTCCATAGTGCGGCTTTTGATTGAAATGCGGTTTTCAAGAGAGATAGATAGAGAGAGTTAGAAAAATACCGATTTATCTACGTATATACATTTTAGGAAAATATTCAAAATTTTAACCCTTCCGCGTGCACAATACAACTTTCCGTTTTCAACAGAAACCGAGATTTTTACTATAATAGATTGTGAATATTAACGGATGTTCGCAAGTCTTACCGCACAAGCTATTACGCACCGGCAAGGTAAATTGAAAATCATTATCAGGCAAAAATAGTAATCACATAACGTTCACCATTTAAAAGTTACAACTATTTTAGCTATCTAAAAGACATCCGTTGGATATTCGAGATATCCATAGAGCATATTTGTGTTGTGTGGGGAGTTGAATTTTTTTCGTCGCTTTTTTCTGACCATTCTATTTAATTTAATATTACATCATCTGTAAGATGAGATCCGTTTTTTTTTTTTTTTTTTTATATAAATATATAAAATTGTTCATGTTATTATACAATATTATATATTGTACTCGTATATACGTAATACCATATAGTCTATAATATTATATTATATTTTATATTGTTTTCGTTAATTACCTACCTGCATTCTATTAGGTATTATTACTTTTATATATTTTTATAATGGTTTTAATTTATTTGAAAAAAATGCACTTACAAAATGATATGTATACACATTGGTTAAAAAGTATAAATGTATATATATATATATATATGGTATATTTACTCCGTAATGAAGTCTATTTGTTGTTATCTCGAAATTCGGGCGAGTTAACAATCTTAATTTGAAAAACCGCATGTACCTATCTATACCGCGGTTTTCTATACGACCTCGACATTTCACGCCATTTGAACAATAAGTATTCGCGTTACACACATACAGTGTTGGGTGGTAAGTTACTTTTAAAAAGTAACTAAGTTACGTTACTAGTTCCAAAATTAAAAGGTAACTAGGTTACTTTATCGTTACCTAAATACAAAAGTAATAGCGTTACATTAATTTTTCAATTTAAAAGTAACTCTAGTTACAATGACGTTACTTTCAACATTTTTAAATATGTAAAAATGAAAATGATAAAATAAAATGTCAAAAATATCTTTATTTTTTTCTGATAGTCGTCAGTCGAATATTATAAAATTCAATATCATGTTTACTCCAGCTTGTTATATAAAAATCATACAGTCGTTAAAATATCTACTTTTCGCAGATAATATGATGGGTCATCGGCAATTTGGACAAATTTATTGGAATAAATTGTATTTTTTTATTTATAAATATGTAACGCGTTATTTTACAAAGTTACTTACAGATAACTAACGTAATTACTCTTACGTTACTACAAAAATTAAATAACGAAGTTACTATAACGTTACTCGAAAAAGTAACTACGTTACAGTAACGAGTAACGTCCGTTACGTTACTACCCAACACTGCACACATATAATATATATATATACGTAGACGTAACATTATGTGTTGATTATTTATTATAATGTATATCATAGCACTCGAGTTTTTAGTCCAGAGGACTTAAAACACCGTATAGCGAAGTGTCCACAGAGATAGAAAACATACTAGAAATTAGAAAACGTCGAATGAATAAAACGAATACAATATAAAATCACCGGGGCTGTTTCATTTATCGTTTTTATTCCGTTATTTTAGCATTTGGAACATTAGAGTTGCGTCGATTTTCGCGTTCTTGTATAGGCAGGGTTGGGTTATTACACGTATATAATAGGTTTTATACGTAATACGTGTGTGATATACGTACGTATAATACGTCAAAAACGTATGAAACCGGAATTTAATCAGTTATCTTTCCATCCCTTCGTCTTCAGCTCAGTTTGAATGAGTATTTTTCAATTATTATGGTCTTATGCGCACAATCCTCTTAGAAATAGGCTCACATTTGATCACTCTAAAAAATTATTATTTAATTATCATGCATTCAGATTGCTTGAACTTAATAAGTCTTATGAAACTGATGATCACTAAAATGTGTATATTAATAGTTAATAGGTACCTACATGTTTTTTTTTTTAATTTGTATTTTTTCAATTATATTGTTTTAAACCTAAAGTAATAATTACTAATAATACAGTACATTTATATACGCATACATTTCCGTCTAATTTGTATATTATTTTAAATATGTAATATTTATGAAATATTTTCGGTAATATAGTTATTATACTCAAATTTTTCAAGACTTATAATGCGTATAAAACTAAACGTATAATACGTTTTATACATTGACGTGTGCACGTTATGTAGTAGGCGCCTAAATAAATTGCATGTGTACGTAGTGATTCGATTAAATTCGAGTGCAATTTATATTAATGATGTATATAGCCGATTTGGAGGATGTATACGCACACTGCAGGTATAACGCCAAGTGGCACCGCTAGATATTTCGTCTCGACGACTTTGCATTGAATTGGGGTTTTCGGTGGGTGAAAGGAGGGAGTACCGCGAATTGACATTTTGAGAAAATTTCGAAATTTCAACCCTTTCGATACTCGCACACGCATTTAAAAATTACTTTTTTTTTTTTTTTAATGGTAACCCCAACTTTTTTACACGCATTATTCGGTTATGTTCTAAACGGTTTAATCTGTGTCAAACGGTTTTAGAATATACAAGAGGAATATCGCACTAAACGTAATATTATAACATATTTAGTATAATATAATTTAAAAAATACAGTGATACGGAGTAAAGAATTCATTAATAAACAAATTCCATAATAATTATAATTTAAATGTATAATTATCAATAAAGGTTAATTTATAAATCCGAATCTATAAATAATATTGGTAGTTAAATAGATAAAATACTGTGCATTTAAAAACAACAATTTACTGATAACATAAAACAGGTCAACCCAATAATATGGATAATGCACTACAAAATGGCTTACTAAATAGTAGCATAGGTAGTAAAAATGTGAACAATTTAAAGAAATCGTACTGCTGGCAAACATTTATGCATAAAGAAAAATGGATTGACTTACAAATTTCGGTTAGTGGCTTACAAACACTTAACTCGCTAAAAATTGACGTAGTCAAAAGTTGAAAAATCTAAATGATTAGTGATATGTTAGCCGTGAAATAAACTTTCATGGATATTAACTTTGAGTTGGATTTACAAATTTTGAATTTATGCTTTAAAATTAATACTAATAACTTACTAATTAATGACCAAATTTGAAGTCAGCCGTTCAACCTTGCACGGCCAACTTCATGAACACATTATACAGTCTATGCGTTAAGATCTAATGTCATACAGATGCATTACGACGACCTAAAGAACAAACAATTTACAGAAAGTGGCCAAAAGATAAAAACGTAGAAATATAAATTTTTAATAATAATAGGTATATTTCACGTTATTTTTAATACAAAAATGACAATTATTGTTATTAAATATTTTTTATACTTTATCTAACTCGCCAACTATTTAGATATAATTACAATTATTATTATATTATATTTATACCTAACCATTTATTATTTTTTTTATGTATATATTTTTATAAGATATGACAATTATTAAATATGCATAATACATTTTAAAATACGAAATAAAAAATTGTGGTTACAGATCAATACGAATAAGTTACAAAAAAATTAAATTGGTGAGAAGTCCATAAGACAATTGTTTAACTTATCAAGTGTCAGAATGAAGGTGGTTAAAGCACTCGAACTCAAAATTAGATCTTTTATTAAAGTTATTAGGTTATAAATTTCAAATTTTTGATTGCAAACTATTATAAATAAGTTTTAAAAATTAATTAGTCCGAAGTCTATAGGAAAATTAATTAACATTTTGGATGCCAGAACAGTGGAACATTTTTGAAATAATCCGGACATTTACCAAATTTTTATTTTTGTAATTATTAGAATTTTTTTAGTTAAAATTTATAAATAATTGATTTATTCGTAGGATTCTGAGGGTATAGCAATGAATATATATATAAGTTTACAATGACGTGTTTTTGTTAATTTTATTTTTATTTTTATGCATCTATACAATTTTTCGTGCAGAAGGTGTAAAATAAGAGTTTTCTGGTACAAAGGTTTTCGATAGGAAATTCATTCTAGTTGGCACTTTATAAAGGTCATTTTTTTTTATTAAAAAACGTGACGAAAAACTACATTTTATAACGGATACCTATATTAAAAATGTATTATAAATTAGAAAATAACAAATTAACTAGTCATGGTTACCAACTATATGGGTGATATATAACATTTATATAACTACCAAAAATTATTATAAATTGGAAAATTAAAATACTTCAAATTTGTATAAAATATTTACCATAATATAAATGCTAATAGTAATTTTCATGTTATATACATCGAAGCTTCGCTCAGAATAATTTTATCGAAAGAAATTATTTATCATTATTTTCAAATTCAATATAATATCCACCATTTGCAGTATTCTACCAAACGAGCCACCGATTTCTAATTTCTATTTTCTTTTCTAATTCTATTTTCTATTTATTTATATTATCTTTTTGTAAGTATATAAATAATATTTCCCGTTATGGCTTGAGTAATTTTTCAAATAAATATATAATAATTATATAAATTAAAATATTCAAGTATATAATATAAATTATACACAAATATTATGATACATATATATATATAGTATACACACCTACGTCCTACCTATGTAGTATATATAAACGAGGCTAAAAAATAATTTGTCTTTTCAACGAATTAAATTTTGTAACAGTTTGTTTTATATTATAATATTGCATTATTATTTTGGTAAAATGTGCATACGAATTTTTAATGATTATTCTGTACGTGCCCACAATTATACAATTAGGTATATGATTTAATTTGTTTAAGTTCGGCAAAAAGTACGTGAAAATCGAAAATTGTCAAAGTTATAGTCTGATACAGCTGCTATATATATTGACATTATGAAATTGTGTTGTTAATAACGCGATTAAATTAAAATTGCACTTTCCCCGACAGCAAGAGAAAACAAAATGCTCTCCAGACATTTTCAGAAAGTAAAATAATGCTATATATATATATATAGGTACATTTGTATAATAATTAACATTTAGGAAAATGTTTGATCTGGAAAATTAACGTTTAAAAAATATTTTCAGTAATAATTATGTTTGAAATGCTTTTTAACTCAAGTAACAAAATAAATATACTATATATATAAAGTAAACATACAATAATATGTTTGCTTAAAATATTAATTTTCAGACACGAAAAAGAACATTTCGTTTTCTTTTGATGTTTCGATTTTCATGTATAATTGTTCAATTTCAGGGGATGGCTCTATATGGCCCCCCCTCTCCTTTGATCACATTAAATATTTGTAAAATATTGTATTTAAATACATTTTTAAAATAATTGTATTTATGTAGATAGACATTAAGTATATATATACTAGACATACCATCACTGAGCCAAAGTTCGTATAACAACACCATGCCTCAAAAGTCAAAGTAATTTTTTGCACTTCCGATTTCCCTAATATAGTCAATGTCACACTGCCGTGCACAACAAAAGTCTTTAATAAGATTTTTTTACCATATTTACATAAATTTTGTATTTTATTTTATTTTTTTTTTTTTTGTAAAAAATTTAATTTTGTTTTGAAATTCATATTTCGCTCGTATTCTGCTTGTTATTTCTTTGACGTGTCGACCGACATTTGCAATTTTACGTCCTAGATATTTCTATAAATTAATTAATTTGTTCAAGAATATATTATCACATACCTACTGTTTTATGAGATCATAACTATTATTACGATACTCGAGAATTCCGTAGTGATCTTCTTTTTCTGTTCCAACTTACCTCCATTCGAACTTCTCCTCTTACTCTGTCGATATAGATATAAATACTAAATACAAATATGCAGGTGATAATAACGGACGCCTTTCTAATCTTTGTTTCTTCTTAGCCATTTCCATATCTTATTATTATTGCTCCATACGTTTGTACAGGCTTTGGATCCATTATATAAATATATGAACACTCGGTAAGGTAATATTATTTCATAACTTCAGTGACGCATGTAAGAGAAACTCCTGGTGTAAAAATATTAAATTTTGATTTAATCTATAGAAGAGGTTAGAAAATGTATACTCGTAAAGGTTTTAAGTAAAATTTGAAATCGAAGTTTGTTAGTTTTGGTATGTCTTAGCCCGTGGGTTACTGTTAGGTGCCTATTATTTACTACACGTAGAATTTTAAAATTTGCATTTTTTTTTAAATGTTTTTTGCACGGTTGAAAAAAAAGTATTTCAGCATTCGTCTTAATATTGACATTTTCTATTAAATTATCTCAAGTTCTAAATGAAAATGTATAAATGTAATTAGTATCACGGTATTGTTGTGTGCTTGTTCTTTTTAAGAACCAAAATGTTTATGTTCTAATATAAATTTTTCTATTCCGTAGTTTATCTATTTAAATATATAGGTAAGATATATATTATGTAGGGCGTAGGTTGCGGCCTCGTCGTCAAGATACAAATGTCGAATTCAAAATAAGATAGGATTATAAGCTGATACCTATTTAAAAAAAAGAAAAAACAATTTCTTTTTTGTTTTTCCACAAAGTATAATAAATATATATGGACCGAATCCCAGAAAAATTGATTTATATTTTGATAAAAAAAAATGAAAATTAATTTATTTTTAAATTTTTTACTCCTGGACGTTCTCTCGACAAAAATTTGTAGACACTTTGATTGTGATTTGATTTCGATTAGTGCAGTGTAGTTCTATTTGACCCTTTGATATTACGATTCACTGCGGTCGGGGTGTACCACCTACACGTACACTGTAAAAAATGTTGTTAAATTTCAATTAGGTAATTATATACTATATGTAAATTTACATAGGATATTAATGTGAATTCATTTTGCATGTAAAAATAAATAAATCTGTCATGATCATATAATCAAACCATATTTCTATAGATTTCTATATAAATTTCAACTATAGTAATACAGTGTAAATGTACATAAAGTATTAATGCAAATTCGCTTTAGCTTATAAAGTAAGCTAGGTATATAAAGTAAGTAAATTTGTTCAGATTTCTGAGGTAAATAATATTTATACGAGTTTAATACTAATACTAATAGATAAATTGACTAATATTATAGTTTGTTAAATTTCAGCTATTCTAAGGTGATAAATTCAGGTGGTATATTGTAATTTTCAAAATTGGTTGATTGTTTGTTGTCACTACACATTTTATGTAAATTTCAACCAAAAATTGTTTATAGTGTAATTAATCTCGTAAATCGATGAATCCTAATACTAACCACTCATATATGTACCTACACAGGGCCGTTCAGAAGAAGGATTTTTTTTTTTTTGGAGGGGGGGAGAAAATGTAAAAAAAAAAATAAATAAAAACGACTTTTTCTATTATTTGCCAAGATTGGACTTATATATGCCAACTGAACTTAATTTGGGGGGGGGGAGTGAGACACCCCCTCAGAACGGCCCTGTATGTACATATTATATATATATATATATATATAGGTATGTGTGCGCGTGTGTGTGTAGGGGAACATGGGGCAAGATAAATACACGAGGTAAGATGGGACAACCGAATTTCTCCATAATCAATTACAATAAAATATTTAAAACATCTTTGGAATATTTTATGAAGGTGAATTAAACGATTGTTGATAATAAATTAGTGATAACTAAATTAATTTGACATAATATCAAGTGTTTTTAAATTTCCGTTCCTTAGCGACTAATTTTATAAAAATGTCCACACTATATTCAGGTAAGAATAATTAATTAATCTTTAATAAATACTTTTACAATATATCTAAAAACTCCTATTGTTTAGTTTTGTGTAATGTTATTAAATATTTATAGAGTAATAAATTGTATAGGTTCAATTGAAAATGATTAGTCTATGAGGGGCATAATGGGACAAGTCGTGTGGGGTATAATGGGACTGTCCCATTTTGCCCCATATACATTTTATTTGTTAAAATATTGTTAAATATAGATTATAAATAATTATTAAATTAACTGTTTATAATATAGGTAATAAATTATTTAAAAATGGCTAGAAATTATAGAAGAAAAAGGGAACGCCAAACCGGGTCATTAATAAATATGAATAAATATGAATAATAATAATATTTTTTTTAAAATATGTTTTGAATAAATTTTTTTTTATATAAATATTTGTTCTATATTATGTAATATTTTATATGATGGAGAATGCCGCAAGGATGGACAAGTTACGATATGTTTTAATTCGTTAAGTTAAGTTAATTGAAAATAATATAAATTAAGTTAAGTTAAAAGTCACTCGTATATTTTTTTATTAACTTTTAAAGTTAAAAGTTAACTTTGAAAAAAAAAGTAATTTAACTTAGTTAATAGTTAAAATTTCCTAATTAGGAAAAAAAGTCGATATACCTATTATATCGTAAAAAGGTAAAAAAGGATATGGTTATTCTTTACGCTCAAAAAAACTACTGGGAACTTTTTCTGTCAGAAAAAGTGTATACATGTAAAAATTGAAATACAACACGTCATGGTCAAAACCCATGCATAAATAAGAAATCAGAAAATAACCTCTAACTGCAGCCAAGATACCTACATTATTGTTTGATTCACACTATGGTAGTATAAAATAAGCAATACCTATCACTTCAATATATTATCTATACTGGATAGACATAAATACCAGCCTCCATGTAGTTAGACCGGGCTCAGCCCAATATTCGTGAACGGCCAACGTCGCGGCCT
>JAIPRL010004723.1:0-36098 GCA_025469235.1 Pemphigus obesinymphae | reverse complement strand
ATATTTATGTGGTAATAATATACAAAATATTTTAATGTACTCATATGTTTTATTTAACGAAATAAAATTATAATTTTATGTCGGTTAATTTTCCTGTCGGTCGATTGTCCTTGTCGGTCGATTGTCCGTGTCGGTCGATTGTCCCAGACCCATATAATATATCTAGACTCTAGAATCCATATTGAGATTGAGACTTCATTTATTCATTCATATTTAAGTTTTAAATACAAAATAGAACTATAATCACCTACTCGACGACGTTAGTAGTATAGATAAAAATAAAAATAAAAATAAAAATAGTGTACCAATTTGATATTCCAGATTTTTACTGTCCAAATGTATACCGTCCAAATGTTTACATTTCAAGTTTTTATGCACTCCCGTCATTGTTTTGGATAAGAAAAAAAAAATTTTGAATCGGCAAAAAGATACCAAAAAAAAATTATTGCCTTGAATAAGATTATTCACAATATCTATACAGACAATAAAGGTATTGTGTCTAAAATAATCTAAAATAATTAAAGTAACTTGGAAAATAAAACTTACAAAAAAGTTAAATAAATAAATGTAGATATATAGTCTTACCCATTATATAGGTAGGTATTATAATAGGACTATATTCATATAAATTGTTTTATTTATTTATTTATATATATTGTAAACTTTTTTTTAATGACAAAAACACATTCTTGGAGGGCATATATAATAAAAGTATATAATCTCTTACACGTGGTGTCATCTTTGTAATTATTAATTCAAAGTCGAAAAAATAATCAAATTTTCATACTGTGGTCGAAATAATTTATTTTGACAAAATTGATATACAGCCAAAAAAAAAAATACTAAAGCACATATATTTTTTAGTTGCATCAAAAAATATCGTATTTTATGTTTCGAATGAAATGATTCATACTTATAATTGAGTGTTTATTTTGCTATCAAAATATTATATACCTACCCAATTAAGAGGACGCACGTTTGTTGTCTCTGTCTAACATATGCATAACATAGCAAATTTACGTACCACATTCTTACTACAGTTTATCTATACCTAATTAATATTAGAGTAAATTTACCTATTATCAAATTTGTAGAAAGCATAAAATATGCTATAGTGTGGAGTTTTTTTAAAAAATTGTATTTTTAAAATTAGTTATATGTATTCAAAAAATGAGTTATTTAACTAGGTACTTATAACTTGTTTAAAAATATAATATTAAAAAAAAAACCTCCAGGCTAGAGCATAATTTATGTTATCTTCTAAAACTTTGATAATAAGTAAGTTTACACTTATATTAATTATAAATAAACTGTAGTAAGAATGAGGTACGTAGATTTGCTATGTTATGCGTATGTAAGATAGAGACCACTATCGAATGGGTAGCGTCTTACTCTTACTACTGCGGAAACACTTTATTCGTCGGACAGTGCAGTACTCGTGTTCGATTAGTTGAAATTTGAAATCAATGAAAAATAATTTCTTTCAATAAAACTATTCAGAGCGAGGCTTCATTCGAACAGTGTAATACTAATACCTACTTATATAGATATTAGGTATAGGTACCTATAACTATTATATACCTACTATCAACAATTAAAATGTTTTTCAATAATATAATACATATAATATTTAACAATTCCGTATATGAAAAAAATAATTTTTATAAAATATATAGATCATATATATAGGTAGTTAGATCAACCTTGTTTTAAATTTTTAAACATTAAAACCTAAATGACCAATGTGGATTTGTTCCTTTTTATATTTTCCACCAAAAATAGCACTTAGTTTATTCCTGAAAAGGACTAAATATAAATATAATATATATATATAATATAAATGCCTAAAATTAACAAAATATCCCACTTGGATTTTGTATTTCTGTGACACATTTTGTTCCCAATTGTACACATTTTTTTCCTATATTAATATAAACTGTGTGTTTTCGATAAAAATGAAAGGGAACACAATGTGCATAATTGGAAACATGTCTTATGAGAACAAAAAATTCAAGTGTGATATTTTGTTCCATTTTTGCACAATTTGTTCTCTTTCATTTTTTTTTTTTCAGAAAGGAACAAATTATCCAAAAAAAAGGAAGAAATGGTGAGCAGAACAAAAAAATCTTATTCCTGTTTTATAAAATAAAAATCTCGAATTGTATACCTAATCGCTATATAATAATAATTAATATATATAATATAATCGCCCAAAAATTAACAGAAAAATTTTTGAAAATGTTATCAGCTTAAAATATTATACTTGCATGTACTAATACCTATAAAAATATATTCGGTATTTTAAGACTCTAAAATAAATATTTTCTTTTGAATAAATTACAATATCATTATGTACAATGAAAAACCGATTGCATTTACATGTTAAATTGTGATTAAATCGTAATTTTTTTTTTACCAAATAACATATTTTGTCAAAAATTAAAACGTTTTCATGAATAAAAAATTGTGAATGTCGTCTTCAACATTTTTTTTAGTACATATCTATAGTGATTTACGTTTGACACATAAACTTGTATTAAATTTTCTAGTATTATACCTAAAAACCTAAAATTAACACTTTTACGATAGAAAATCCCAAAATCTAATATAATATATTATAAATAACCCGTTTAAAATTATTTAAAAAAAAAATTCCCATCCATTAAAATTTGAAGCCATTATATCTATTTCGGAATTGCACAAAAAAAAACCAGCATAATCGATTATAACTACCACGTGTTTACCCTGATTTACTTTTTGTAATTTTTCAGTATTGGGAAATTCAAAAAATGACCACAATCTAATTTCCTACTGGATATATGAAAAAATTGGAGTACTCTTTCTACTGTAAAAACAATAGATGTTAATATAAGTTATAAAAAATAATAAATAAAACATATCACTGTAAAATTTTCAAATATCCTTGTTTCGTTGAAAAATTGAAATAAATGTGTTGGTATATATGAACAGTAACGAGGTATAATAGGTTTATACTTTTTTTATTATTATGTTATTATTTAAACAGATAAAAATATGTTTTTTATGTTTATTTAATTATAATTATATATTAATTTATATAATTACCTATTTTTTATAATATTAAACTTTGTTTTGTTATATGCCTTATTGTACTTATATTTATAATTTATAAATATAAAAAATGTAATTGAGAAGAGATTTCAATTTAATTTAAATATTTTTTTACAGCCATTTTTTTCCTTGTTTATTTATAGTTTTGATATTATTTAAATTTTTTTTTTGTAATAATGTATATATATACCTAATAAATGATTGAATTACACATTTTTTGAAAAAAATTTCTGTCATCTAGTGAACACTTCTAATACAATATATTGTTTATATTTTATTTTCATAAAACCCGAAAATTACAAAATTACTACTTAATTATTGTGTAATTTTACAACTTGTTTATATTCTGCTAATATTTTTTATTGGTTAAGAAGACGTCGCACTCCCCATTTTAAAGAGGTTTTTAATAGGGAAATTTTTAGGTATTTTAATAAAAATAAAAATCTAACAATTAAAAAATATTTTAATATAATTTAAAAGTAATTAAAAAATAGTTCTGTGTCAGTTTTATTTTTATTGTGGTGTAATCGTGATATTTGTTTTAAAATACATTTACGCAAAATCAATAAATGGCATTTTTAAAGTGATTTTAAAATTATAACAATTATTATAAAATTAGTAAATGACAACATTTGAGAAATTATCTCATTGGGGTTTTACAATTTTTATTAAGCTCCTTATCAAAGGCACAAAATATTTTTTTCCCCCATTTTCAAGACCCTGTAACTTTTTTAAAACATATTGTTTGGAAAAACACTGATGAGGTTATCTCCAAAATGTTATTTTCTATCTATTTTATAATAAGTGTTATAACTCTTAAAATTATTTTAAAATGCAATTTCATTTCTTTTGCGGAAACATGTTTTTACCGTTGAAAATCTTCAGTGCGACGTCTTCTTAATAGTAGATTTTCATAAAATATTCACATACAGGTTTTGTATAATCTTAATTTTCTTTCTTGTGTTAATAATTTGTATGTTAGAGAAGAGATTTTTTTTTTAATTTTCCCAATCCTACATAACGTGTACCTACCTAATGGAGAACAATAGGTAGGTATCGTTAACAACGAAAATTGGCCGAAATATTATTTTTTATTCGTTATACAATAATGCCACAAAATTTAGGTACACCAAATATAAATAATAATTTCATTATGTAATAATTATAAATTATTGTAACGCTATATATTAACGTGCCATATCAATGGCTTAAAGACCAACAATGATATGTCCATTTTTTCAAAAATTAGTTTTATATATGTCCAATCAATAAATCTGTGTTCTGTAAACGATTCTACCAATTATCCAGTGTCCAAAGTTATTAGAACTGCATTATTTTTAAATAATAATATTTGGAGTCATATGAACTGACCACACACAAAAATGACAAGTCCAAAAAACTCACAGTTATTTTAAATAGATGTGTAAATTTTAAGCGGACAAATGTAACACATCCGGCCATGAATTATTATTTGACTAATGACCGCTTTGGTATTGTGTAAAAATCAATACAGAGTCTTAGTCGATATTGATTAACAATAATAGTTATTGTTTTACGGTCAGTTTTACATCATATCTTATTGAAATGTACGATGAAAATTCGACATTTTGTCCATTTGTGGTAGGTACCTACTGTGTCATATTTGGCCTTTAAGCCGTCTCGATACACGTACAATATTTTCGAAAAACTCTGGCACATTATTGTCGGGTTGAAAAGAAAATTCTCGAAAAAACCACAAAATGTTTGGCCGATAAACCGAATGTTGGACGTTAAAAACTTGAAAATAATCGTCCTGTACGTATTCAGATGTACATTTCCGCACACGTAGGTATAATAAAATATTTATTATATTATATATATATATATATGTTTATATTAATTATATATATATATATATATATAAATATATATATATGTACGCGTGTATTGTTGCAGTAGTGCACGACGGATAGACGGACGATGGCGTGACGGCTGGGCGGCGGGGGACGTGCAGTGTTTTTCTAATTATATACACACGCACACACGATCTTGCGCCGTATATAAACCGCCGACTGCACACCGTCGGTCTAGGCCAGCGGTTCACAAATAATAATCGGTTTTGATGGAGGACCGTTTTAAAACCGAAATAATATGATAGGTATTACCTCTCTCCAGGACACGCAGTAATTATTCTTATAGGAACCAGTCAATCAATTCGTCAAACATCCGACACGTTTGTCGCACGAATCAAACCATTCTCGAAGAGTGATGAAAATTCGGTAGGACAATATTTGTCTGCTGGGGTTACAACAGTTTATGGCCCATCGAATGGAATGGTTATTATGTCTGGTTGTAGACAAGACAAAATAACATAACCGGGTTAATTGCGAAAACACGCCTATTATTATCGTGGGTTTGTTTTACACGGAGTGCTGTAAAAATTGGAAAAATATTGATAAGGAACAGTCACCACAGAATACCAATAATATTTAGGATCTTCCGCATAGTTCATTTTAATTTCTAAAAAATGTCGTAATAATGTAACTAATCTATGATTTGTAACTATTGATTTCGATTCTATAGCATATTATATTACCTATTATTAATAATATCAACGTGCCGATGAATGCCATTAAAGTAAGGAACACTTTTCAGAAACCGTTGTCCGATACTTTTGCATTGGCCGATAGAATATTTATGAAGAATTTCGGTCTATCAAAGGAATTAGCGAGGTATTTGATTAATACATTAACGCCATATATTGATGTCAAACAGCGTTTGTCTTCTATTAACGTTGATACAAAAGTAAATACTAAAGATTAATTAATATTAGTATTTAGTAGGTAGATAAGGTACCGCCAAACCGCAAACTTAGGTCGTGTGTTTAACTTGATGTAGTGTTGGAACACCAAAAACTAAATAAAAGTCTGTAGTCGGTACCTACCTAATTCACTTTAAAATAGATTTCACTTAGTTTGCGAACATCCGTGAAAATACATTAGTTCTCATTGAAGTGTTGTCTGACACAAAAAATTATATACAAAATATTCATAAATGTGTGAAATTTATAACGGTTAGTACCTAACTACCTAATGTTTAGAACATTCAGTGGAACAAGGAAAATATTTTTTAAAAAAAACATTAAAAGAATAATTTTTATAATTCAATTGCAGAACTGTTTTATGAAAAAAAAAATGTAATATATAATGTAATGTAATGTAGGTATTTGCATATACGTGCACGGTTTGAACTTTAAATTTATCAGCGTCGGCGCCCACTCATTGTCATTTATTTGTAATAATTTTTACATTTTAAGGTTATAATAATGTATTTATTATTGTTACCACAGTGGTTATTGCAAATCACTTTATCGCCTTCGATAAACAATAAATTTTTATCGAGTATCGTTTGAGAATAGATCTCGTTACTCGAATTTGATAATTTTATCATTATATCGCATGATTTTTAATACCTACATTTCAAGAAATTGGGGCGGGTGGTGCTGGTGGCGGCGGGGTGGTTATTTTAGGTGGGGCGAATGTGATTGTTCTATTATATTTTCGACATTTAAATTACAAATACCTCATACTGAATAGTAGGTACAAATATAATGAAATAATGTAATACCCTATTGGTCTAAAAACTATTTTTCCAAGATTATTTTTGTTATTAAAATTTGGATTCTTGGAAATTGTTCGTTGGAGAGAACGTTTTTTAAACTGAAATTAGTTAAAACAAGATTAAGAAGTACAATGGGTGAAAAAAAAAACTAAAAAATCTCATGCATTTATCATGTGAACATGACATTAAAATTGATCCAGAAAAAATTATAAACATATTTGCAGCAAAAACTGAAGTTTTAAATAGGAATTTAAGATACTAGTAATACCCATTAATAACATTTAGTGCGGTACTTTTTTTTTTCGAATAAACATTTTTTGGTACTCCAATTTTAATAGTGTAAAATATAAATAAACTTGGGTAAATGTAAGTATATATTTTTGTTAATATGTGCAATAAAATATACAAATATACTGCATAGTTTTTTTTCTTTATATATACTATATAACTTTATTTACCTAATCAATATTTTTTTTTTATTATTATTAAATGATTTAGGTATTACATTTATTATTGCCTATTTGTATTATAATGAAAATAATTAATATAAAATATAATATTTAATATATAATAAATTAGTTAATGAGTTATGATATTAATTGTTTATTTATTGAAATTCATATGGGGAAACGAAACCCCCCACCATTTTGTTAAAAATGTTGGGGTAGGTGGTAAATGATTTTTTATCGATTAATTTGCCCGAGTAGTTTAAAACTACTTCGGCGTCACTGGAACCAATATACGTATAATAACTGTATTTTGATTTGATTTTCCTTTATTTCAATTTTATTCCGTTTTTAAAAACCTTTTCCACTCTTGAAAAAATCACATTATTATAAAAACGTATATAAATTCTATACTTCATTTATAATCTAATATAATAAGTACCTATTTTACTAATTGACTGTGAAGCTTAGTCCTAAAACCAAATGTGGAATTACTGTATATATATAACTTTATAAATATTTTACCAAATGTCTATTGTAAGTAAAAATCAAATAAATAATTAAAACAAATTCCTATTGCACAATATTTTAAAGCATATACTTTTCATTTATAATTTAAATGTTGTAATTAAAATTAAATACAAAATTACAGTATAAATTGAAAATTTTTAAATATACAGCCCGTGATGATTACTTTTATACTTGTTAAAATGTTGTCATATAAACTGTATAATGTATGTATTATATAAATATATATAATATATATATATATATATTATATATTATATATATATATATCGTATATAAATTAAAAATGTGCGTAAACGTAGTTTTATTTTTTATTTGGGTCCTGTTGCCAAAATAGATTTAAGATTATACATACGTGTTAAAGATATTTTAAACGGAATTTGTGTATAGCGAAACGAAATTTATTTTTAAAGTAAAATACGGTATTGTTTACTTGATAAAATGAAATTTTTTCATTAGAATATATCGTCATACCAACACGCCATTACAATTTTAAAAAATTGCATTCGATTTTGTCAAACGTAAAACATTATTCCTATATACCAAGACTTTCTAAAGAATTCCTAAGACTTACTGTATTACTATACATTTCTTAGACTCCCTGACTTCTATACATTAACAGGCCAATATACATACGTCCTACAAATAAAACTATTCGTAAATTTCTATGAAACTTCCTGGGAATTTCTAAAATATTCTCGAGATTTCTAAAGGATTTCCGACACGTTTTATACATCGCGATTTTCCTAAATATATTGTATCTAGTATTCCCCAGTTATTTTATACTTAATTCTATTATAGACTCTATATTATATATTATATATAAGTACCTAGAATAAAATATTTACATATTTATATTAAAATATCCTTGTATCAATGTTTGAAATTTGAAGATAACTAAAAGATCTATAATTTTCTTTGAATATTATTATTTGTAAAACTTAAAAACGGCAGTACCTACTAAAGACCTTCAAGGACCTGCAATGATATAAAACCTGGTTGAGCCTTGAAAAAAAGTATCAGACCTCATTTTTTTAAAAGTCTTAGAAATTTTTGGAACAGACTGGACTTTTTATAATAGCTTTATTTTTATATACCTATTTGTTATCATCTCCATAAGTGTAAATTAGGTAAGCTATGAAGGCTCCAACCTATAGCTTCCTTTCTCTCCTCTCAAAAAAATATTTATTACAATTCCTTAATTGTTTGTACAGTTCATTTTTTTTTTTTTTTTTTATTCAATTTGATTTCTATAAAATGAGAAGATCTTTACAGTACCTACGTAAAATTGAACATTTTTAAAAATATTGTGAAAAATATAAAATAAATTATTTCATACTGAATAAGAGTAAAAAAAGTATACTTATCATAAAATTGTTGAAATAAATTAATTTATAATTAGGATTAAGTAAGATGGAATGTTGTAACTTTTTAACATTTATAACTAATATTAAAATAATAATGCGAAAAAATATAGGTACTATACCATCGTGTCCATATATATAAACATGTAAGTCTTAAAGTTGTTTCGGGCTGGGTAAGTACATTTTTTACAATATTTTTTGGACTAATCGAGCTTAAAGGTGCCCATCACACTGTCGCCTTTCAGGTATGGACTACGAGCACACAAATCGCAGAATGAAGTTTGTGGGCCATTTTCCCCACACACTATCAGTCCATTCAATTTTATGATCTATATAGTCATCTTTAACACTATTTTTTCTAAAATATTTGCCTTGTGATTTTTAATAAATAATTTGTTAATTTTTATAATGTCGTGATTAGGATGAAAGTGATAGTAGTAATAAAAGTTAAGGAATTTTTAAAAGTTTTCGATAAATCAACAAATATTATAGCAGGTACCTAAAGTTATAAAAAAAAGGAATTATAAAAAAATCGTAACATCATATGATTTGGCTTCATTGAACGGTATTATGGGGGGGACACGGTTTGAGTGGCAAAACCAGACCACTATTATTAACTATTATTATTTTTAACTATTGTTGTTTGTGATGAATAAGTACACTTTTATTATTAAAATGGTCAAACCTCATTTAATCCTACAATTTACTTACTTACAGAAACAAATTTACCTTTTAATATGATAACTTGAAGTTTTAATTTTTTGACATTTTCGATATACTTTAAGGATCAGTTTTTATTTTCATGATCATTTTTATCAATTCGGTTAAATGGTGTCATTTATATTATATATTATTATATAATATTTATATGATTCAACCTTTTTAAAATCATTTTAGAAAATGTATTTAAAGGCCGGGTAACATATTATAACCACCGAAGCCCCAACGTATGGAATTTGGAGTCCAGAAATAGGTAATAGGTAATATCAAATATGACATCAAGCATACATACATACATACATACATACCAATAAATTGTAACTGAAAAAGTTTACGAGAAAAAACGGTTATTAAATAATGTTTTGGATCAGCCAATGAGTAATGAGCATTATACTGTGCCGTGTCCCCCCCCCTTCTAAATACGAGCCTGTGAACATTTCAAAAATATTACGATTGTATATACAATATAAACTTTTTAAGTAGTTGAAAAATGCTACTAAGAAAGTTGACTACCTCTACACACTGTATATAGTATTGTATATTAAAATATACAATTGAAGATATGTATAAAGGGGCGAGTACAAGAGTGAGAAGTCTGTATGGAGAAACTGAGGATTTTAGGGTCAGAGTGGGGGTACATCAGGGTACAGCTTTGAGTCCTTACTTATTTTCCCTAGTAATGAATGAGATAACAAAGGATATACAGTGGGAGGTACCATGGTGCATGTTGTTTGCAGATGATATAGTACTGATAGGAGAAAGTCCTGAGGAAGTGAATGGTAAACTTGAAGAGTGGAGGGAAGCTCTGGAAAGTAAAGGACTAAGGATTAGTAGGAGTAAAACAGTATATATAAAGTATGATTTTGGTGATAGGGAACACAGAGGGAAAAGGGAAAAGCTAGAAATAAAGTTAAGTGGTGATGTGGTGGGAGAAGTGGAGAGGTTCAAGTGTTTAGGGTCCGTTGTACGGAAAGATGGGGGTTTCGAAGAGGATATGAAACACAGGATTAAGTGTGGATGGACGAAGTGGAGAGAAGCGTCAGATATTCTGTGTTATAAAAGAATTCCTATTAGGTTAAAAGGTAAATTTTATAAGGCAGTGGTGAGACCTGCAATGGTGTATGGAACAGAATGTTGGGCAGTAGATAGAAAGATAGAACAGAGAATGAGTGTCGCTGAGATGAGAATGTTAAGGTGGATGAGTGGAGGTACTAGAGAGGATAAAATAAGGAATGAGTATATCAGAGGTAGTATAGGGGTAGCTTCGATAGTAGACAAAATGAGAGAGAATAGATTAAAATGGCTCAGGCATGTATTAAGGAAGGAAGAGACTGAGGCAGTAAGATTAGTAAGGGAAATGCATGTTGTTGGTAAAAAGGGGAGAGGAAGACCGAAAAAGAGATGGGGGAATGTGATGGTGAGTGATATGAGGAAGGTGGGAGTAAGTGAAGAAGATACGGGAGATAGAGTTAAGTGGAAGTGTAGGACCAGGGTGGTCGACCCCAAATAGTTGGGAGAGAAGGCGAAGGAGAAGAAGAAGAAGATTAAAGTAGTATACAATGCAGTGTTATTTTTTTAGGTAACACTAAATATTTCTGTCCAGTGATCTCAAATTTATATTAAGTTTTCAGAAGGGGCTAGGGAATATTAAAATACACATTTTCGGATGATTTTAAAATCGTCAACCTTTTCAGAGTGCAAATCCGCAACACAACGTGCATATATTATATGGAAACCCCTATTGCTGACATAAGATTTCGATAGGTTAATTTTTCTTTTGTCAACTTTTATTCTAAATCCAAAATCGACCAAATTACAACTGTTTAAAAATATCAATTAACTATTTTAAAACTTTAAACCCAATACATTTTAGGTTTAGAACAATGATTTGTACGAAAAAATTTACTTCAATTATTTTTTCTATATAAATCTATTACAAAAAGTTGACCTACATAAATTATAAAAAAAAATATATATATATTTACTGCGAAAATTGCTTTTTATATTTCAAATTTGGACAACTGCTGATAACATAGAGATAAACAATTATGAGTCGATTTGTCGTATAAATCATTGTTATAAACTAAACCCAAAGTTTACCGAGTTACAGTATAATATATATGTTATAAATATATAATATATAGAACATAAGTACATGACTTACTTATTATATTATTATGATTTAAATGATAACAATAAAATAGTACAATATTTTTTTTTAATAGGACAGAAAGGACAGTGCTAATTTTGAGTGTTACGTCCAATATATTATTATCCTTCATATACAACAAATATACCGATTCGTAAGTGTACCTATATAGTTAATACAAAATTTTGCATCATTGTATTTTGTACTATATTTCAATACGAAATTCAAAATATATTATTCTATTTATTTTCTATAGTTATGCAAATTATCTAAATACGTACTTATATAATATAATAACCTAATAGCTAATATACATTCAAAAATGACACATATAAAAACTTTGGTTTTAATATCAATTATTTTAATCTATTATTTTATAATATTGTTCTAATTGCATAAAAGCATAAAAGCACAAACAAATGTTGTAGATATCAATCTAAGCAGTGGCGGATCCACAGGATGGGGGGGAGATTTTATCGCTCCCCGAAAAGTCATGAGAGGTTTTTATATAATATATTTATACCATAGATTTGACTTTTCTTTTTTTTATGATTATTTTTATAAGTTTTTGAAACTAATTTCCGAATCACCGAAAACCAAGGTTTTTAAATTCAATATATTTTTAAATCGTTGAGTTAAGAAGACACTATATACACGTTTGTTGTCTTTGTCTTACATACGCATAACATAGCAAATATACGTACCTCATTCTTAATACAGTTTATTTATAAATAATATTAGAATAAATTTACCTATTGTCAAATTTTTAAAGGAGCAAATAAACTAAGCTCTAACATTGAGTTTTTTTTTAAAAAAAATTGTATTTCTAAAACTAGTTATATACATTCAAAAAAATAAATTATTTAACTATTTACAACTTGTTTGAAAAAAAACTTTACTCTAATGCATACTTTTATTTTCTCCTCTACAAATTTGATAACAGGTAAATTTATTCTAATATTAATTATAAATAAACTGTAGTAAGAATGCGGTACAATAGATTTACTATGTTATGCGTATGTAAGACAGAGACAACAAACGTGTGTGTAGCGTCCTCTTAAGCGAATAATATATTACACAATATAGTGTATAAACAATAAATAACAGTAAATTAAAATAATACAAAAAAACTAACTTTACTCGGTGAAAAAATTGGAATTGACAGTTACCTAAATATCATATTTTTTTTAAACGAATAGGTATATAAGAATATTTATACCTTGTATATATTGTATATATGTATATAATAAAAACATGTACCTATCTGTGTAAACAGTAATTTAACTTAACAGGAATGAAAATCAGTTATGTATAAAAAAAATAACTTCGTGTTTTAAAAGATAAATATGAACTTGGAATGTTAAAAAATGCAAGTTATAAGTATTGTAAAAAATAAAAGATAAATCTTTATATAACTTAATTAATACTATTTTAACTTAAACTTTTCAACTCGATGGTCTTGCCAAAAATCATATTATATTTACTGCAACCACGTTGCCATATCATTCAGTGAGTCGTTTAATATTTCCGAGTATAATATAGAAAACAAAAATTGGCACATTTAGACCCGACGATCAATGGTTACAATTATTATGGTCGATGCACCCGATTACTAAAAGTACGACGAAATGGGTGAATAGTGTATAAGTAGGTACATTATGAAAACTGTGCTTGAAAATTTCCTACAAAAAGTTCACGGTCATCTTGTTAAAAAGAAAATAATTTCCGTTCCATTTCTTTGGTTAAAGTAAACAACTATAGTTTAATTTCTCGTTTCTAACAAAAATTTAACATTTTTAAAAATTAGCGATAAAAATTTAAAATTACCTATTTTTATTACAAATCAGATATACTTCCAAGCACATACTTCCCTTTTTTACCCTGTACATACCCCGTTTTATGTCATAAATTAGTTTTATTTTATTTTTTTAATCTAATGGTAGGTAACGAAATATAATTTTGAGTGCACGTACCTATGTATATAGTTGAAGTTATATATTCATATAATATTCCATATTCTATTGGATACATAATTTTTGTAAGTATATAATATCAGAGTTCAAAGAGAGGAATTTGAGACCCCCCCCCTAAAAAAAAAAAAATCATAAGAGGTTTTTTTTTATCCACGAAGAAAATAATCTCATTGGAGTCCCCGTTAAAAAATAATTAATAAATAGCTTAAAATAGCAAATAAGCAAAAAAAAGATCATTCATAGTAATTTCTCCTCCAAAAATTGCCTTTTTTTTTTGCTTTTTTTTATACATTTTTTAAACTGATTTCCCCCCTAAAATAAACTCCTAAATCCAACACTGATAATATATTATATAAATTCTAGGTGTAAAGTATAGGTAATTATAAGCATATACTCCGAAATGAATTATTTAAATTATTTAATTAAAAGTGAATTACCAGGAACCAAAGACATAAAATAAGGACATTAACTAGTTAAGTTTAGAAGGTATTTTTTATTTTACTTTTTAACTCAACCAGTTAATTCATTTTTTCTTTGACTAATTATAACTTAACTAATTTAAATTATCATTACCCATTTTTTTATTAACTTGACTTTTAATTGCTAATTTGTATAATCATTCAGTTGACATATACAATACGATATTATTGTTAGCCTGTATTTTAATATTCGTACAAATGTACAACAGTTGTGCACTCCAAAATATATTCGTATTCTTATAATAATTCATTAATTTACCAATGGCTTAATTTTGTTTACTTTTATAATTTCTTCTGTCCGTTTACGATATTCAATTTTGTCTAATATTGTTAATTAATTCCCATTTCCAGATAACTATTACAATTCTTTCGAGTTTCGTATTACCCATAATATTATATGATTGTGATTATGTAATTTATAGGTATATGTACTATGTAGATATAATATAGGTACTTACACCTTTTTTCGAGTATTTTAGTTAAATATTAGGAAAAATTGGTAACCTAATAGATATAGGTACTTGAAATTTTAAAAAAAAAGTAAATAGTGGGAAAGTTTATTGTTAAATAATTTACGAAAAGTCTCAAGATTTGAGTCCTAAATGAGTAAATATAAAATAAAAATGAACTTTTTTAAATGTGTCAAATTGATATTTTTTCGATTTGAACTTTCAACTTACCAAATTTTTTTTAATTTAGATTAACTTTTAACTGGAAGTGTTTAGGCCAACTTAACTTATTTAAGTTAATTGTTTCCATTAACTATCACGTATTTGCAGGGAGCTAACATTTAGTGTACACTGCAGTGTCAAAATAAAAAAATAGGTTTTGCATTACATAAATTGTAATGGTAACTACCGATAATAACGGAAAATTTAACGAAAATATTTGTATTAAACGGGGTTAAAGTAAACAAAAAATATACCCAACAAGTATCTACCTAGTAAGTGCCTACCTAAGTGTCCTACCTAGATATACAAATTAATAGTAATTTTTAATCAATAATTAAAATATATTGATTTAAATTCCAATGTAGATTTTGATCTACCCAACTTAATTCTAGAAAATTGTATTTAATTTGACTTAGGAGTCTTATATTATATATATATATATATATATATATATATATATATATATATATAATGCATATAGATACTAAAAGTGTACTGTATCATTATTATTTACCAACTCACTCTGAATAAGTAAAATAACGAATACAAATATATTAATTATTATGGTTAATTATAACAATTCGTTTTTATGAAGTGCATTACCCTGGCCCCGCAATATTGAAATTTTCATTCAAAAACTATACCAATATTTAGTAACCATTCGTACTTCAAAATCGGAATTCGTAACTGAATACCTGCCTCGAAAAATCCATTTTTCATTTGCGGGTGTTACGAGAACTTTACACCAGCACCCGGATTTTTTAATTTTTAAGTTATCATTTTAAAAATGATATCAATATTTAGTAACCAATTAATAACCATTCGTAACCTCAAAAAAAATAAATATATTTCCTAGATTTATTATCTACGGTAATATGAAGAAATAACAATAGCCGATTATGACAAAATCGTATTTTACCGTTTTTATGTAATTTTTCGAATGTTTTTTTACGCGTTAAAAAAAAATTGGAAAATCGAAAAATGACCTCGTCAAAGTACCAATTGAATGCAATTTTCTATTGGAAAATGGGTATGCGTGTAAAGATCGGTGCATTCCTTCTAATAGAATTTTCGGGTACAGGCATAAAAATATATAAATAAATGAAAAATAAAAACACATCATTGTAAAACTAATACATTCCTCGCTTCGCTCAGAATCTAAAATATATCTTGAATTTTGGCATTTTTTATTTTTTCTGTTGATGACAACTATATATAGGAATTATTTTATTAGAATGTTTAATTAATCAATATTATATTTCTTTATATAAAATTATATAATAATATCTAAAATAATGTAAACATGTCGATTCTCTCGTTATACGAGTATATACCTACTGGGTATCGCTACAAGTTTCAATAACGTTTTAATCATTTATTTTTATAACTTTAAAAATTATAAAATATACTAGAGTGAATAATGTTCAAATAAAAATTAAATGTCTAGATATAGGATTATTTGTGTATACCTATAATGTCAATAAATCAATTATATAGATATATCTTAAATATTTAATTATTTTATCCAAAATATCAAAATCAACTGAGTAATAAACTTTCAAATTTAAGACCCGGCGGAGTGGATAGGTAGGATATCTACTGTAATACGGATCGCATATCAGTATTACCATTGCTAGAGAACCGTATATAAATCCTGAGCGCTTATTGGCTACATTTCGTTTGAGATAACACAGTACAAGTTACAGTACTGTTAAGGACTCCCTTCATTCTTAATTTATTAAGATTAAACTAATACAGTATATCATTTTAGATGTAGCCATTAACTAACTTGTAGGACTAACTAACTAACTAAATATAGGATGACGACGTTAATATGTATTAACACAACCAACATATCATATAATGTGTATTCTTTTATTTTATTATATTACTTATAGGTACTGTTACTTTTTTAATTTTTATTTAATTAAACTGGATTAACAATAGGTTAATCACTGACTTTTTTTGATCAAGTAAGTTAATTAAGTACATTAATTAAGTTACTCGAAAGTGAGAATTTACAATCTCAATCCGATTAAAAAAAAAAAACAAAATTAATGCTATTAACACAGTTTAATTTTAATATTATTATTAAATAATAAATAAGTATCCTTATTCTATGGTAATAATTACTCGTAAAATACATTTTCCAAATTTCTAGTCATTATCAGTACTGTACCGTGTTATCTCAAACGAAATGTAGCCAATCAACGTTCAGGATTTATATACGGTTCTCTAACAATGTATGGTATAGTAATATGCGTTCGGGTCAACATATACCTATTACGTGCTACGACCACGACAGTACTTCTCCATTTTACCATGTTTTAAAATTTGATTTATAGGTAGTTGGTTAGGTACCTACTTCCCGAGATATTATAACCTGGCCAATGATAAAAAAAATCACCCAATATATACATAGGTATAACCCTTGTATCATAAACCAAATTTTCATACATTTCTTCCAAAGTAATAATCCAACTAAAATTATTTAAACATTTAAATATTCTTATATTTCGAAATACAAATATATGAGTACTTTTAACCTAGGTAAATATATTTTTAAGCCTGTATCTACTTTAAATGATATTTTTTTTTAATTCAACTAAATTATTTCACAAAAGGATCAATTAAATAAATATATATATATATATATATAATATGTATTATAATATATCTTCATTCGTATTTCTCCGACTGCAGTTTGTGTAATATTTGTATACATTGCAGTGTAAAATATTTTTATTTTTAAAAACTCTCAACGTACTGAATAAATTGGTTTAAGTACTAATAATAATATGCAATTCAAATTATTTAAATTTACCGAAATTTCACCATTTCTGGTCTCCAATCGATTTCTGTCAGAGGAATTTCACCAACTGATTTCAAGTTTTAACTATAGATACAAATATACAATACAATACCTAGTATATCTACTTAGTACTTATATCTGTATAATATATAGAAAATTTAATGTAAACAGAAACCGGATACATTTGTAATTTTTATCATAATATTATTAATACCAGAGTTAAGTAAGTATAGGTAACAGTCAAATCAATATTATGTTGAAGTATTATAATAAAAATAACAATAACAATAATAATAAAATAAGTTATTGTAAAAATTAAAAGGTAAATGTTTATTAAATACGTGTTGAAAACAGAAAAATACCACAAACCACCTCGCAAGAACGGCCACTGCCTTCTTTGTCTTCGTTGTGCCCACGCTTATGAACATGAGTTTTATATTTTAAAAGAGGTAAATTGTACTTTTTATGTGCCAAACCGAAAATCAAGTAAAATAACCATTCTAAAACTAAATTATTTTTTTTTTTGAAATACATAAGTACTATATTTAAAATTATTCTATCGATGACAAAATAATCGTTTTACTCCAAATTAAATTACATCACTGATTTAAGTCCATAATGCAGTGTTTATGATATATTATATGTATAATATATACCTAATATCAAAGCTGGGCAAGTTAACGATATTTTTTAACTCTTTAAGTTAAGTTAAAAGTTACTCGTATATTTTTTATTAACTTTTAAAGTTAAAAGTTAACTTTGAAAAAAAAAGTAACTTAACTTAGTTAAATGTTAAAATTTCTTAATTTAGGGAAAAAAGTCGATATACCTATTATATCGTAAAAAGGTAAAAAAGGATGGTTATTCTTTACGTTCAAAAAAACTACTCGGGACTTCTGCCTGAAAAAGTGTATACACGTAAAAATAAAAATACAACACGTCATTTTAAAACCCATGCATTAATAAGAAATCAGAAAATAACTGCCAAAATACCTACATAATTGTTTGATTCACACTAATGTAGTGTAAAATAAGCAGTATCTTAACTTCAATATATTTTCTATACTGGATGGACATAAATACTAGCCTCCGTGTAGTTAAAAAGACCGGGCTCAGCCCAATATTCGTGAACGGCCAACGTCGCGGCGTGTGCGTGTGCGTGAGTGGTAGGTGCATCGATTATTAACGAACATGCTATTCTAGGTACCTACTAAAATTGCGTATAAGTACCAAAAAGTAAAATCCCATTCAAAAATTTGCATTGTTCTTCGAGCAAAATTTAACTTAATTTAGATACTTTTGTATAAAGTTAACTTGAAGTCAACACGTTAATCTTAATAAAAAAGTAACTATTATTAAGTTAAAAGTTAATCTGAAAAAAATATAACGCGTTAAGTAACTTAATTAAAATTAACTTAACTTTTTAACTTAATTTTAACTTTTAACTCGTTAATGCCCAGCCTTGATAATATGAACTATAGGAGTATTACATATTATGTGTGGCTATATAGATCGGTGCTCCGAGTATATTGCATTGTAATGTAATATAGTTAAATGTTAATGCTTACAACACATAGTAGGTGTATGAAAAAAATTAGTAAATTCTAACATAAATTACGACAATGCGACAGATACCTGAACTGTATCATTTTTTTTTTTTCGAAAATTATATCATTTTCGTAAACACTATTATTAATATGCTTCTATTCCACTATAATATTCCTCTGTATTTTAACTCATAACTAATATACTGCGATTTGTATTTGAAATCATAATGCTAATTAATATAATATATAAGTACTTACAAAATTAATAAGTGCACAGTGTACAATATGTGTCATGTCCTATAGGTACCTATTACAGTCCGTAGGCGTGTCTATACGTGTCGTTCCTATCATGCACGGGTACGACCTGCGAAATCGGCGGCAAATTTAAATTTTGTCTGAACTACCATGTTCTGTGCTAAATTACAAAATGTATATTCATGAAAACATTTATTTAATGTTAGGGTATTTTGCCCTGCCATTATTGTTTTATATTTAATGTCTGCGGCTAATATAAATTATAGGTACTATTATAAATTTTGTTCTTTTATTGCGTAGGAAAAACTACCCAAAAATGGCGAAAAAACAGCAAAAATACAATTTTGTCAAATCGACATTTTTCATTTCTACGTAATTTCGAAAATAATAACTTTAAAACTTTGAAATTTACATTGAATATTTAATTTAGTAGGTAATGTATTCACGTTAATTAACATTTTTTTCAATTGTGGGCTATTCATAGGCATTTTAGATTTTGAGATTTCTACGTTACTCTAATTAAATTCAAAAATCTTAAAAATCTGTAGTCAAGATTTTTTTTATAGTCATTTAAATTTTTTCAACAAAATTATCAATTTTGAGGTATTTAAGTCCAAATAGTTGGTAAAATTAGATTTTAATACTTCAAAAAATTTAATGTAACGTTAGTTGTGCATTACTTTAATTGTAACTAAATTTAAAATATCATTGAGAAAAAAGCATTTTTGATTTTGAGTGTAATGAGGGGGCTAGTGGTTTTCCAAGAATGTTTATTTTTTTCTATGATTACTCTTTTAATATAATGTTAAATTTACTGAAAATATCATTAATATTAATAGTTATGTAAAGTACACCGGGGCTGTACAGTTCAATGACTTATCAATGCTTTCAAATAAAATATATCCACTAAGAGTAGGTAGGGATCCTATCCGATAAGTGCTTCCACCCGACGAGCGAAGTGCACCTTATTTAGATTTCATTGATAAATTAACAGCTATAACTTCTAAGACGATTAATAAATTAATTAATTTCCTAATTAAAAATGATAGAACAAATTTTTGTATATTTTTATAATGTAATAATACTTTTCACCACCATTCCTGTGACTAACTGCAGTTCGTGCGAACGTGCATTTTCAAAATTGGCCATCGTGAAAACAAAACTTTGAAGCATAATGGCTCATGAAAGACTTGAGTCACTAATGTTTTTCATTTTTATATATTCAGGATTTAGTACTTTGAATTTTGAAACAATTAATTACTTGGTTATGAGAGTAAAATGATAAAAAAAAAATATTTTGACTTTTTTTGGGGAGGGGAAGGTGAGTGCATGACCCGCGAAGAAAGTATGGACACGCCTATGCCTTATACCTACATACTTATCTGATATCATTATATTATTATTTATTATAATATAGGTACCATATGTATTTTTAAATAAAATATATACCATAAAATATAACAATATATTATAAATATATATAAATATATATATGGTAAAAATGGTTTGTAAATATGGTATATAAAATATGTTTTCTCATAATTTTGTTTTTACGCAGGAATTAAACAGGTTATAAGGAATATTGTCCATCTACACTTTATAAAAATTTCTAAAAATTTGTATAATGTATTTTTTTTTATTAAATATATATAGTTATTAATATAACAATTTTCTTTTTTTCTTTTAATACCTATCCTGTTTTGTGTACATATTTTATGCATGTAAAAAAAATTTTTGTTTGTGTGTAGGTAGGTACATGATGTTGATGGAGAATAGTGACACTGAAAATTATTGTTACTGTGAAATTGACACTGTTTATGTGCTTGTGATTTTCCCTACGACAGAAATGCTGAGGAAAATTGGCTAAAAAATGAAAAAAAAAAAAAACAAATTTAATCATCTTGTTATTACGCGGTAGTTAGAAATGCTATATGGGACTATTAATCGTCTAAACTTTTTAAATTTCCCTGTAACTACTAATTTTGGGCGCAGAACGCGCAAACACATATTACTATTATGTCTATATAACATATTATAAGTATAAGTTTTTTTGGAATTTGGAAAGGGCACGCCTCCCTTCACCATCCAGTCCTGAATCCACTCCTGCGTTCCACTAAAGTCACTGAAAATATTTTTCCCTGTTATATTATCTACAATCTACATATCATATGAATGAAATTTTAAATAGTACAAAATTGTAAAAAATTGCTTGGTGATGGCGAAGTGTCCAAGTCCGATATATACTTGTTATTTGATTATAAACTAAAACTCGAAAGACGGGTGATTATTGGTGGTATATAAAAAAAAAAACAGCATTATTGGATCTAGCGAGGTATAATTTATGACATAAAATTTATAAAATCTTTTTTTAATGTTTTAATTTATTCATGGTTTCAAAAGTTGCATACTTCAACAAAAAAATAAAAAATAATTTTACAAACATTTCAATAACACTAATCTAATTTATTATGTAATATCATAATTATTATACATGGAAATCAACAAACCTAAGACAATATAAAATAACGCCGCACAGTATACATATATGCCAGTGTGACAATTTAATATAAATATTAAAACTAAACAGATGGCTACTCAGAATCGATATATGACATATATTTCAAGTAGCGTTATTTTCTTCTTCTCGTAACATAAGTTCAAATATAATTAAAAAATGAATCACGCGGACACACCGCACTTTCTATTTCTTTCCTTCTATTTTTTTCGATAAATTTTATCGACCATAATCGTGGTAAGTTTTATTTGTCTTGGGTCTTTGTTGTTCTGAATGATCTTTATTTATTTTTTTTTATATATATATATATATATAAATATACAAATTATACACATATGTGTATGTCAAAATTCAGCCTATCCTCTGCGTAAACGATATTTTATTATATATTTACAAAGGGAAAAAGCTTTGAGCTTTTTTTGTACCATTTTGTAACTGTTCTAGTAATCGCACCTTGAGTGTGCTCTGGAGTCAGGTATTTATATTTCAATCTCGAACTCGCGCGAACCGTGCTTTTTTCTTGTCTTGACCGCATTCAGTGTGTCAAAACATGTTTGCATTAAATTAATTTTCTATTTTTTTTTTTTTTTTTTTTTTTTATGTTAACTTATACATTGGCCGGTGAGCTTTTAACCGTAGCTGTTGTGTACGTTTCGTCTCAACAGAGACATTAAAATCTGGATTGATCGCCACTATGGGATCTACTCTATCACGACTTCATGAGCGTGCGCTGGACTGGTCAGGTGTTCGGGCACCCATTGATTATTGTCTCTTTGTGAATAGTTGTAACGTAGTTGTTATATAATCACAATCGTGTATTGTAATCAAATATTTATTAAACAACAAAATCTACAAAGATACATTGAATTTATTGACGACGAACATCGAACTCACACATGCATTTACCTGTCCACAGCGTACACCTACGCATATATAAACTAAGTCATTAATAAGTACATTATTCTTTTTTTGTATATCGCAGCTGACAGACGGCGAAAACGTAAATGCAGTTATTATGTACCATATATATATTAATTTGTAATATAATTGAATTATAATTATTACCATCTCACACTTTACCACCTATAACGTGTACCGTACCACCTACTACTTTATACACCCCACTTTTTCTTTTATTTTATTTTTCTTTTATATTAAAATAATGGCGCCAAATACAGGTATCGTCGCCGAATACAATCAGTATGTCAATAATTTACACAAAACAAAATATAATTTCAACACATATTATTATACACAGGTAAATTATAACGCACATCCAGATTCCATATCAATTTATAATATAATGACACACGATAGAACTTTATATAGAATAATCTCGTATATATAAAAACTAAAAAAACACTTCTCATAACGAAATCTCTGCCCAATTTCTTTTTCAAATTACATACACATAGAAATATTTTTCTTTATTTAAATTATATAAATATTAAAAAACGCTTCTCCTAAATGCAACTCTGCGCAAATTTTTTTAAAAATCTATTAAGTTCATTCAAATTACCTAAGAATCTATAACGCTTTTCATAAATAAGCCTTTATCCAATTTTTTTTCAAAATATAAACACTTAGAAAATATTTTTAATTTATTCAAATTATATAATAAAAGCCAAAAATGCTTTTCACAAGGGAACCACTGAGCAAATGTTATACAAATCACAAAAACTTAGAGTAATTTTCCCTCTTGTACTATTAATATAAAAACAAAAATATTTCCTATTTAGGAAACCTATGACCAAATTTTCTCAAAGTATCAAATATTTCCATTTAATTAACATCAAACAAAAATTGATTTTTCCTAAAGAACCTCTGTTAATTTTTTCTCTTATTATTATAATAAACATAAAATAAGTTATTTTCTGACAAATAATTTGTCTAATAAATTTTGAACATTTAAATAAAGAAATTATACAGCAAAATTAAAATTAAATGTCTCACAAAATACCATTCTATAAACCAATTAAATTTTCCGGTACTATTCACGACAATGTAGATTTATTTATTCGATAATATAATAAAGCAAGCACTATTAATGATTGGTCTGCTGATCAAAAAATAACTTTCTTATGTATCTATCTCAAATAGACACTGCTCTAACTTTTCTGGACAGTTTCGAACTAAAACTAATCCAAATGCTTCACGGGAAAATATATAAAACGCTTTTCGTTTAGAATTAGAACACCCATCACGAAAATATATGTTGAGGAAAATTTTAGACAATAAGAAACAATTATATGACGAATTCATAGCCTCATATATAAACGATATGGAAAATCTATGCAAACAAATTGACCCGAATATGTCGCAAACAGAATTCACATTGGCGTATAATCTAATTTTATTAAAAGCTTAAATCCAGAAATTGTTAGATATATAGGACTTTTGGACAATAACAACTCACATGATTTAAAAAAAAATATCAGAAAATACGAATCTATTGAATTTATAATAAATGATAAAACACCAAAATATTATAACGAAATTAAATCTTAAATAACTAGAAAACATGTTAATTCAATAAATGAAAATAAAACTCAAAAACAAATAAACAATTATCTTCTCCAATTTCGAACCTAAAATCTATTGTTAAATCTATGAGTAAAAATTTTTTAACAATTTCAATTGGAATCGAAACAACAATAACGAAAATCACAATAAAAATATTAACCCGAGTCAAAATTATAATAATAATTGTTACACACATACAAATAATTATGAAAATAAAAATACATTTTCGCAATTAAACTCAAATCAAAACTATCACTATAACAACAATATTCGAATGTCAATTTAATATTTTTTTTTGTCAAGTTACAAAGTTACAAATTTCAAAATTGTGGTTACAAATCATAACAAATTGTTTGCAAAAATATAAATTTGTTCGAAGTCAATACGACAATTATTCAATTTTTCGGGTGCCAGGATGACTTAGTTCCAGGACTCGCTGTTAGCATTTTGATTTTGCGTACAAATTTTAAAAATTCAATTTCAAAATTATGATTACAAATTATTACAAATTAGTTACAAAAACTGTAAATTGGTCTGATGTGGATAGGACAATTATTTAACTTTTCGAGTGGCAAGACGACGTCGTTCCAGCACCTGAACCCAAAATTGGATTTTTCGGTCACAGTATTAAATTACAAATGTCAAAATTATGGTTACAAATCATTACAAATAAGTTACAAAAAAATGAAATAGGTTTCATTTTAAAGTTTTGACTTACGGGTGACAGGGAGAACCTCCTTCTTGTAAATTACGAGTACACATCAATACCTCAATTATTTATCAGTGCAACTGTAAAAAATTATTAATATGAACAATTCAAGTCTGAAATTATTTCTCTCTGACTTAATAACAAATATTCATCATTTTTGGTATAGATTTCCTGTGTGAACTGTGTTCAAATTCACTGAACATCCAGAATTCAAAAAATAATTAATTATAATTCACTACCAATTCTAAATATTTTTAACATTATAAGAAAGTTGGAAAAGGAGGGGGTACTTTTGGAATTTTCATAACATATTTAGTTTTATTCATAGAATGTTCGGGATACTGCTGATGGGTAGAGGGTACATTCGTGTATAATATACTATAATTTAATTTACCCCCTACCCACTTTGTTTATTTGGATTTGCTTTAACTCCTGACTATTAATGATTGAAACACCAAATCAACAGGATACAATTTGGTTCAGAGCCCTTTAAGGGGTACCTATACCCGGTAGGTTCTCCCAAAAATCCCGTTCTTTATATCTGTTTAAGTATTGACTTAGTAAGACTCCTTATGTGGGAATAAGGAGTGGATCTACCAAATTCTCAAAAAAATTGGAAGGTATACCATAAGAGGACTCTCAAGTTCGGTCTTCTGTAATCCGATCAGACAATTTTTTTTTATTTTTTCCAATTAACCATTATATTTTTCAGAAAATTCTTAATCCTATAATTGTTATACACACGTTTCCAATAAAATGTATTTAAACATATATATTTTACATAAAAACGGATAAACAGATAGGGATTTTCCAATGGCAGCTCGTAGGTTTTGAAAGTGGGTGGTCACATAAAAATTATTCACTTTTGAAAATCATAAAATACAATAATAATATACCAATTTAAAAGGTATCTATCAAACCAAAATTTACAAATAATAAAACTTATACGATTTTATACTAAATTTTAAAGTCTATATTTAATTTCACATTTTCACTAAACATATCTTTAACGTTTTTGTTAAAATCGATGTCATTAGAAATCAATTGATTTTCATTACTTATCATTGCTAGTAATTTATAATTGAAAAGATTGCAATTAAATATGATACTGAATTTTTATCATTTATAATCGCTATATGTATTGTATTAATAATGCTGCTTTTTTATTATTGTCTTAATATTTTTAACCTATAATGATTATTGTCCTAACATTTTGATGTCCTAACATTGTCCTAACATTTCTTTACTTGTATCTCTATTTAAATACAAATCAAAAAATATTTTTCACAAAATTAATTAGGTACCTACGTACCATAAATACTTAATTGTTATTTAAACATAATAACCAGTATAGTTATGACATCCATCAAACACGATCAATGTTTATTTACCTAACATATATTATTATTAAAGTGAATTTGCTATTCATTTTTAATACATTTAGTTGATATGTATCTAACCTAGTATAATATTTAATTATAAGCAAAGATATAGAAGTTAATATCGAAAATTGTTTACATGCTATGACTGCCAGTTTCTTCTATGTTAACGTCATAAGCTGATGGTCTTCTACAGTGACCGATCTTCTATGATCTTTGAGCAATTTACAACATTTAGTAATTTATACATACTATAAAAACAGCTATACTTGTATAAAACAGTAATATTTTTTAATTTTAATTAAACATTTGATGATAAATTATAAAACATTGACTTTTTCGTTATATATTAATTATTTTTAGATAAAGCTTTATTGGTGAAAAACTGCCAAAAAAGGTAAAAATGTGTGTAAATGTAATAATACATTTTTATTATATATTATTTCATGAATTATAATATTGCTATATTTTATATTGACAAAATCGAGAAAAATATTGTTTGTATTTGAGCAGAAATGTTTTACTCAATATAAAATATTAATAAAAATTGTTTACATACTTTTTATACATTTTATTATAAACATGATGTGCAAGATTCATAAATGAAAATAACGATGAATAGATTTCCAATGATTCGATTGATAGTTCTATTTTATTTTAAAATAGTATTCATATTTTTCTGCATATTTTTTAATTTTTTTAAGCATTATCTCAAAAATTTGGAGTTATTTGTAAAAACTTGGTTTGATTATTAATGAAGCATCTACTAACTATCATAGACACAGAGATAAAATTTGGGTGATAGGAGAAACGGGGAACGATTAAGTTTTGACTTAAATAGCGTAGTACTTCGAACTTTGTGAACTATGATAACAGATCAAATTCATTACTTTGTGTATAATTTAATATTTTTACACAATTCACAACAGTATGATACTACGATTTGTGGTAATTTTTTTTTTTTTTGAGATCTATGCCCTTCCCCGGAATTTCAATACCAAAATAATTTCATTTGTTCGTGATCATTGTGAGTTTAGTTCCATTGTTTATGTTTAAGTTGTTCCAAAATCATTAGCGTTTAAAATAGAGAAATCAACTATATGATCTCCACCTATATCGGAATTTTGAATTTTTTTTTATCACATTCGATTATTCTACATTAGTGCTAGATTAGTGTTAGGTTTCTTAGGGTTTTGTTTAGGACATTTTTATAATATTTTATGAACATAGAAAATAAAATATATTTAAAAAATCTAAACATATGTTAAAAATAGTTTAAAAGTAAACCTATTGTAGTACTATTTTTATTGGTGTGTAATCTATATTTTTATTAAAAACATTATTATGGAATTCAAATGCCTTGAACTTTGAAAGAACCTTGAAATAAAATTATATCACCTTTTTAAATATGAGAAGTTAAACTATGCTTTGTTAGAAACCAATTTAAAAATTGTATTACATATATAACAAAAAAATAATAATAACAAATTAAATATATATCACAGCAAAAGCGTAAAAAATTAGCAATATAATATAATTGCATGTCTAAGCTTTTTCGGCGTAGGGAAAGTGGCGCTTCCATCGCCCAATGTACCTTAATACGTGCACTGCAGTAGCCCTACCCCTTACCTTAAATGGTTGGGGTAGTCTGGTCCTCCAGGTTGGGGGTTGAGCGTCGGGCTAACAACTCGACCTCATAAAAAAATTACACCGTTAAGAAACCATCAAATAAGCCTCAGAACTGGATCAATTATGGAAAACAACTGGAATCGGAAAACGGACTATATTTGGGAATTTGGAACATAAGGACTTTAAACAAACCTGGAGCTCTAAAATATGTACTCGAAGAACAAAACAAGTATAAACTGGACGTTTTAGCTATACAAGAGATCAGGTGGACAGGTATTGGGAATATCAAAAAAGAAAATATAACTCTTTTCTACAGCGGATCTGAAAATGGAAAACATGAAAATGGAGTGAGTTTTATGGTACAGGATAAAGTACTCCCATGCATAAAACATTTTTAAGCAGTCTCAGATCGGATCTGCTATATCCAAATAGCAGGTAGGCTATTTGACCTAGTCATTATAAACTGCTACGCACTAACGGAAGAAAAAAATGAAGACATTAAAGAAAATTTTTATGATGATTTGGAAGCAGTATATGATAGTTTACTGTTACATTGTGTAAAGATGGTAGTAGGGGATTTCAATGCGAAAGTTGGAAAAGAAAATAGGTTTAGACCAACAATAGGACCAGACAGCTTACATATCATCAGTAATAACAACGGAACCAGACTGGTCAATTTTGCTTCTTCGAAAGACCTTATAATTAGTAGCACATATTTTCCCCGGAAAGGTATACACAAACATACATGGAAGTCACCTGATGGTAGGACACAAAATCAAATAGACCACATACTAATAAACAAAAGGCATGGTAGCTGCATTCAGAAGGTGAGATCGTATAGAGGAGCCGATGCAGATACCGACCACTACCTACTGTATGCAAAGTTCATTCTAAGACTATCAGTGAAATGGAAAATGGCATCGAAAAAAGCCAGAGAAAGATTCAATGTACAATCGTTAGAAAATATCGAAATAAGTAGAAAGTACGCTGAAAATCTACGACAAAATCTGAGAAGGACTTATAGTCACATAGAAAAGACGAATGACATGAACGTTTGTGTAAACAGTAGATGGTCACAAATTAAACACGTAATGACTAACAGTGCAAATCAAGTCCTGGTAATGGAGAAAAAGCAGCGGAAAAAAGACTGGTTCAATGATTTATGTAGTGATGCCGTAACCAAGATAAATGAATTGAGAAAAAGAATGTTGCAAAATTCCTTACAGGCAAATATTGATATTTTTAAAGAACAAAGTAGGCAGACAAACAGAATTCTGAGAAAAGAGAAACGATTACATGAAAAGGAAAAGATAGAGAAGATTGAAAGGAATAGATTCAATGCTAGAAAGTTCTTCAATGAAAGTAGAAGTATCAAAACTGGTTTCAAACCACAGACAAGAATACTTTCAGATGATTTCGGAAACCTAATCACAGAAGAGAAGGATATAGTGAACTATTTCAATGAATACTTTAATCAGCTCTTAAATCAACCAGTAGTAGAGGAAGACAATGAAACTGTCTATTACTATACAGCAGAACCGAAGATAGAAAAACCTAAACAAGAAGAAATCAACAATATAGTCAATAAGCTTAAGAACAATAAAGCACCTGGGGAAAACAATATAGTGGCCGAGTTACTGAAAAAAGGTGGTGCTGAAATAAGAAGAGAAATTATGGAGATGATTTCAATTATATGGGATACAGAAACCCTTCAAGAGGACTGGAACACTGCAGTAATATGTCCTATATTAAAAAATGGGGACCCGACCAAAACAAAGAACTACAGAGGTATATCTCTCTTAGACACATGTTACAAAGTGTATACGTCATTAATATTAGAAAGGATTAACCCATACGTTAACGAAATAGTTGGGGAATATCAAAGCGGCTTTAGAAAAAGTAAATCAACATTGGACCATATTTTTACACTGAGACAAATAATGGCTAAGTTTTATGAATTTGATAAAGAACTATACCTTATATTTATAGACTATAAGCAAGCTTATGATAGCATTGATAGGGACAAACTATGGGAAGCACTGGAAATACTAGGCATTCATAAAAAGTACGTAAGTCTTATAAAAGGATGTAACAATAGAACTGTGTGCAGAGTTCCTTTCCTACAAGAAATGTCTAAAACCTTTGAGGTAAAATCAGGCCTTAGACAAGGCGATGCTCTATCACCCACCTTGTTTAATCTAGCACTAGAAAAAGCAATGAGAGAAATATGGGACGGTCGAAAAATGGAAATATGTGGGGAACGAGTAATATTGGCATACGCAGATGACATTGTAGTAATGGAAGAAACTAGAGATGAAGTCATAAATACTACGTCCAAACTCTTGAAAGCAAGTAAAACCATAGGGCTGCGCGTGAATGAGGAAAAGACGAAGTACTTAATGGTAGCAAGAAGAAGCCCAAACATAGACCATATAACAGTAAATGACTATAGTTTCAAGAAAGTGGATGTATTTAAGTACCTAGGTGTTAACATAAATAGAACAAACGACATGCATGAAGAAATCAATGATCGAATAACATGCGGCAATCGATGCTACTATAGCATAAGGAAACTCCTTAAATCAAAACTACTGTCACATAACTCAAAGACACTACTGTACCATAGCTATCTACGACCAATAATGACATACGCGAGTGAAACATGGTCACTGACCAAAGGAGACAGCAAACGACTAATGACCTTCGAAAGAAAAGTACTGAGAAATATATACGGCCCGAAATTCAATGCAGAATCACAAACTTACGAAAAAAGGAAAAATCAAGAACTGCAGGAGTTATATAATAGGCCAAATGTTATTTCATATATAAAAAGCAAACGTCTAGAATGGTTGGCCATGTTTGGAGAGCGGATGGATAAGTAATAAAAGAAGTGTTAGTTAACAAAATAAGTAAAAAACGTCCATTAGGAAAACCAAGGACCCGATGGGTGGATATTATAGCTCAAGATATCAAAAACATAGAAGAAGAGTCATCTTTTGACGACGCATACGATAGAGAGAAATGGAGAGGTTTTGTGATGGCAGCGATGGCACTTAAAGGGCCGATAAGCTGAGGAAGAAGAAAGAAAAAAAAAATAGCTATTATAAACATATTTTGAGTTTTTGGAATTTTTTTATAAAAAAACCTGCACGAATTACGACGGATTAAAGTTCTTATTATTGATACAGATGAAAAAAATAATTTCAAAGATTATTCCTAAGTTTTTTTAAAATTTAAAAAGTTTTAAATTAATGCAAATAAATTATTTTTTTTGGTAACTAACAAATTGTATTATTGAGGTTCAAATTTATCAGTATCATTCTGATTTCTTTAAAATTTAAAATTTAAATAAAATTAATTTTGATTTTTCCTCTAAATTTACTTTTTAGTTAATTTTTGCATAATGTTCACGAAAATTTCACCCATTTCTATACTTTTAGTATAAGCTGAGTTACCTAATGTATTATCATCAGAAATATGTGACATTTTTGTGTTTCATTTATTATCAAGGTAATATATTAGATGGCACATGAATTATCGAATATCGGCCAATGTAGTTATTTTAAAAACATATTAGCATACAATAAGCTAATTTTTAATGAAAATACTGTAACTATATATTGTAGTAAATTCATTTTAATCTTAATATATAATTTTTTTTTATTTTACTGTAACTATGTAATATTCAAGGTTAAATTAAATAAATGTTTTTAAATTGAATTATTTTATTTTATTTATTATTTTCTAATATTTTATTATATTTTATTGTGTAATTTTTGTTTATTATTTTTATTATGTTTATTTTTTCTTTATAAATAGTAACTAAAGAAAATAATATATATTTCTTAATTTTAGTAACTTAACTTCAAAATTAACTTCATTGGATAGACTGGAAAAATATAAACAAGTTAATTTTTATGTTAAAAAATAAGTTAACTTAAAAAATTTAAATTAACCTAACTTAACTTTTTAAATTGTTTATGCCTATCTTTGATATAATAATATTTTCTTATATAATTCAATAATATGATGTATATTTTACAGTATGTTAGCTTTGATGATCAAGCTGATGAATTGGAAACTAGCTCTAATATAGAAAATGATACAGATATGTTAACAAATCCAGGATTGAACGAAGTTGAAACTCCGGGTAAATTTTAGTTGTTTATATGTTACGTATTAGTTCACAAAAAAAATGATTGAAATGTATATAATATATATATGCTATATTTCAGAATAAATATAATATATATGTACATTTTATTTTTGGTATTGGAATAAAAAATACCATATACAGTATGGTTTGAATCTTAATCCAATTAAGAATTTTTCAAATTTTTTAGGAAATAAAGTATATCTACTAAAAAATTCAATTTCTCCAAATTCATTAATTCTTTACCAAATCTGAAAACAATACTGATAAGTCCATTAAAATTATTTTAAAATATTATCTTTTTTAACACTGTGTGTATATTTCTTATATGTATATATATACATAGAAAATATTTATATATTTAAATTTATATTTATATTAAAATTAAAAAAAAATCATTTCCAACTAAACTGTAAAATTTAATTTAAAATTATGGGTATTTTTGGGAGCGCATTTCTTCGAGACCAGGTTTTGGAATTGGAGCTATTGTCTTTGGAATTTTGATTTGGGATTGATTTATTTTATTTGTTACATTTAATTTTAGCTAAAACAAGTACTTCTTACATATTTTACATTTGCATGAAATATGGTTGAAAATCTACCATTGATAATGATAACAAGTTTTAATGGAAAATAATATATTGTCTAAATTGATTATTTTTAGATTTTTGTTGTGACCACGATACTGTTTTACTTGATGTATTATATAGGTACAGCACTAGAGCGGCATTATCATTTATCAGTAGGTAATAGAATAATAATGAATATTTAGTAGGTATTATTTAATACATTGTATTAAATGCAAAGAGTTTGACAAAGAAAATCAAAGAAAAGACTTATAAAATCAATATATAAAAAACATAAAACTTTACTATATTATAGTAATATTTATATTTAAATTTATTTATTCGATAAAACATAAACCTAAATTCAGAGAACACACTGTCTTACAAAATTATCCATATTTTTCATTTTTGTCAAGTGTAAAATATATACAAATTTAAAATATGACATAATAATTGTTTTTTTATTTTGAGTAAACATGTTTTTTTAAACAAATATCGTAATTATACAACAATAAAAGTACTGACACTGGAATTTTTTTAATTGTTAGATTTTCATATTTCTTAAACTATATACTATAGAACCCCATAAAAACCGAGCATAAATAAATAAATTAAAATAAATAATTATCTTAAGCCGCATCAGTGATTATATTATATATTTAAAAGTATAGGCCGCCGCCGCTTTGTATGATCTTATGTCGTCACGCGGCCTTTTTCATTACGAATGGTTGTTAACAAATTTTATTACTACCATTAATTATATAAATCAATTATCTATCAATTGAGCCTATTTAATTTTTTTGTGTATGGTTCTTTAATTATAATATTTATAATTATTATGTCTTCAAATTTCATAAATGTTCAGAAGTTCATAACTTTAAACAAAGATTTTTTTTTTTAGCTCAAATATTTTATTTTAATCTTTTTATTTTAAGTCACAAAAATGTTTGAAGAAAAACAAATGATAGGTTAAATACCCAGTTGATTATAATATATCGTCGTTGATAAACAAATATCCTACCTGAAAAATTTGATAAAATGAGGTTTCGGTAGGTATCCTTGGATCCAGAAAAATAGGTTTTAATATACATAAATGAATCTCCTATGTGCTATCATTATTTTATGATTAATGAAAATGAATATAAAATACTATAATATATAAAATAAGAATCTCTTGAGTTCTATGTGGCATTTTTAAAATACTTCCTGTGTTATTAAAATATAAACAGCATTTATATGACATTGTAAAACAATCAACACATGAAAATCTCCCATGTCATATTTAACATTACATAATTAGGAGAAAAAATATCTAAAAATAATCAATTTACTCATAAATAATATTAAGTTTTCCAAAATTAATTTTCGATTTTATTGATCAACGAATGATAATAAGCATAATACATATTTTATTGACACTTTTAAAGTAACATATTACAATAAAAATAATTTTATATACCTATTTAAAAGATCCTATACACATTATGAATATATATATACAGTTTATTCGAACGTAAACATACTTTGAGAGATGCTCGTTTCTACGAAATTTAATTATTTTAGGTAACTTTCCATGAAGAATTAAATATTATAATATTATCTAAGTTTTTACCAAATTATCCATGTAACTTTAATAAACCCATAAGCTTTAATAATATAGTCAAACAATTTTACTATTATTATAATCCCAAATTTTAGTTTTGTAGAAAATATAAATAAACCAACGAATATGCTATAAACAGCTATTATGAATAGCAGCGGCTTTTTCACGCAACGCCGTGTGGTTGTGTAATGTGTATGATTTTATAACAATACTATTTTATATATTTTATATTTATTTTTTATGTGTTATATTTATTTTTATACGATAAAACTTGTACCAAAATTTAGCAAAACACATGGACTTTTGAAAATTAAATTTATTTTTAATTTTTATCGAATACAACAAAAAGTATAAATGAATAACTTAAACCGCGTCGAGGATTCCTGTGTATAATCATAAGCTGCCGCCGTTGTGTATAATCTTGTGACGTCACAAGTGAATTTTATAACACTGTAGCTCAAAAACGTTGAACTTTTAAATGTAAATTTTTTTTTAGCTCTAATACTTTATTTTGGTCTATATTTGCCATAAAAAAGTTTGTCAAGAAAAATAAATACAAGGTCTAGTGACCCACATAGAATTATAACATCTTAAAACTCAAAAAAATTTTTACTCTCTTTATCTTAAAAAAACTATAAAAAAAATTACAATTTTTTATTAAAAATGTTTGCGGGATAACATTTTGCAAAAGCTGTTTTAAGTTTTTAACCCATTTTGTCTATTTTGATAAATAGGAAAATTACTGAGGAAATTCAAAATTACTACTTCTTCAAGTAATTAACTAGATGAATTTTTCTGCCAGAAAATCCTCTACCCAAAAAGTCATATCCATTAATTGTATTTATTTAATAAAAAATATGTTTGAAAACTATGCAATTAGTTAATACTTGTATAATTAAAGTGAATAATGACACTAGACTAGTTTGATCATATTTAGAAAATAAAACAAACCTAACTTATTTTTGCCCCCCATACTTGAGTTTATTTAACACCTATCTAATTTGACTTTCATTTTTTTCTCTATATTATAGAAGTTTATGATTACATGTTCTTTTTTTAATAATACAAATATAATTATTAAAATTTAAAAATGTTAGGAAAACATTTTATTTTATTTTAATTTATAAATATAAATATTATATTTATTAATTTATTATATTTTCAATATAAATATTTTAATTTTAAAATTTTTATACAAATATAGATATCCTGACAGTTTGGTCCCTTAAAATTAAAATGTTGATTCTATTTCTGTATGTTTTACATTCATTTATCGGTGGATGTTACATAATTTTTGAATAACTTAAAGATCTTTAAAATCAAAATAAATGAGTCCATTTATGTTTTTTTTTTTTTTTTTTTTTTTTGTAATAAAAATTAATTGGTT